>CAUYRT010044105.1:0-50972 GCA_963574885.1 Lepilemur ruficaudatus
AAAAAAAAAAAAAAAAAAAGGATTGCCTTATGATCAAGCAATCCCACTTCCAGTTATATATCCCAAGGAACAGAAATCAATCTGCATGCCAATGTTCATTTCAGCATTACTCACAACAGCCAAGATAGGGAAACAACCTAAGTATCTGTCAATGAATGGATGATGAAAATGCTGTCTGTACACACAGTGGAATACCACACAGCCTTAAAATGGGAAATTCTGTCATCTGCAAGAAAATAGATGGAACTGGAGGATATTATGCTAAGTGAAATAAGCCAAGCACAGAAAGATAAATACTGTATGACCTCACTTATATGGAGTATCTAAAAATGTCAATCTCATAGAAACAGAGAGTAGAAAGGTGGTTACTAGTGGCTGATGGGTAGCGTGAATAAGGAAGAAAGGCAAGATGTTGATCATACAAAATTTCGGTTAGACAAGAGGAGTAAGTTTTATTGGTCTATTGCATGGCATGGTGACCAAACTTAGTAATGACATATTGTATATTTCAAAATTGCTAGATTATTAACATTTTCAGCACCAAAAAAAATCCTACATCCTTTTGTAGTTCATTAGCATAATATTGGGTTTTCACATGCATGTGTGAGATATGCCTCTCTCAAACCTCGTTACAAGGTCAGCTCACGACTCATCTGATGGGAAGAAAAAAAAACAAATAACCTAGTGAGGTGATGAATATGTTAATTAGATTGACTAAATCTTTCTATAATGTGAATATAGATGAAAATATGTTTCATAAATATACACAATTATTTGTCAATTAAAAATAAATGAGAGAAAATGAGAGGGAATAACTTAGACCTGTTCAAGTATATAATTTGACCTTGCTACTTACATATTATCAAGCTTCCAACTTAAATTTATTGTTTCAAACAAATACAAGTTTCAAGATATGCAATACCAACAGATTTAAATCTGCAAAGATGTTCGATCTAAAAAATACTTTTAGAATTACAATTACTAAGACCACTAGTTAAAATTCCAACTCAATTATCTTAACAAAAGACATCAAAAGTAATTTAACAACTCTATCTTAAATTGACTGGGGATAAATTAGAATGTCCTAGTTAACCCTAAAAGTTGAGTAGAGATCTTCATTCAAAAATGTTGACCTTATCGTAATTAAGTCCAGAACTATAACTTTATGCACAGGGTTGAATAAGGACACAACTAACTTGAGAGAAAATTGCTTTCAAAAGCATCATCTACTGCAATAACTTTCTTTCTGTAGTAAGCAACATCACAAGACTGCAAATATTGAATAATTGCAGCATTTCTGAATAGCATGGATTTCTATATTTTGATAGGAGTGACATTTTAAGACCAAATATGCTGAATTTTCAGCACTCATACTGAAAGCCAGGACAAAAATGGGGCAGCACTGGATTCAAATTCTACCATAGCTCTAAGCCTGTTCACCTGAAAGATGTGTAATGCTTACCTGTCTTAAATGATAGTTGTTAGGAATAAAAGAACAAAGGAAAACAATTTAGTAAAGCTCTAGTAGGTCCCCAGTGAGTGGCAGCTATTAGATATACCCAGGAATCTTCATTTCAATTTTTTTCAGTCTTGCTGATAGTTCATTATGTATTTAGGCAATATGTGGTAGAACACTGCATTTTCACTAGAGACCAGAATTTACAATACTTTAGTGGTAAAGCTGAATGATTACAGAGGGTGGGTGGGTGGGCCATAATTCTCCAGGATGTTACTAGTACCGTACTTTAATCCCACCTGAACCATTTGTGATTCCATATCGTTTCTATAAGCCTGTCATCAACAGAAAATTATTCAGATATCTACAGTGACAATCTTTTTTTCTTTTTTGCTAGGGTCTTGTTCCGTTGCCCAAGCTAGAGTGTAGTAGTGTCATCATAACTCACTGTAACCTCAAACTCCTGGGCTCAAGAGATCCACCTGCCTCATCCTTCTTGGTAGCTGGGACTATAGGTGCATACCACCATGCACACCTAATTTTTCTATTTTTTGTAGAGATGAGGTCTTGCTATGTTTGTCAAGCTGGTCTCCAACTCCTGGCCTCAAGCAAACCTCCCACCTCAGCCTCCCAAAGTGCTAAGATTAAAGGCATGAGCCACCGCTCCCAGCCTACAGTGACAATCTTTAAGAACTGTGAGATTGCATGTTTCCTAAAAATATCAAAACCCTACCTGTTCAGCCTTTTAATTTTCCATAATATATCTAATTAAAAACTTGACAATGTCACATGTAACACTAAAAAATAGAATGCTTGATTAATGAGCATTATTTTCCCCCATCAACTCAAGTAACAGAAAGATTTTTGATTACACATATCAAGTACATATATAGTGACACACAACTATTCACCTGATTATTAAATACAAAGCAATAAAGCATACTTTCTAATAAGCGACTAGAAATCATACCGGTCTTTGGCTTTAGTGAAGTACTTAGAAAAGTTTATTTTGTGCTTAGAATATTATTCTAAAGCATCACAAATTACACATCCAAACTCTTCAATAGCAGAATATTTAATATTCTAAAGGAGAGATTTTAAAGAAAACTGTAATACTCTATGATGCCCTAAGTCTAATAGATTTATACAGCAACAGAGCCTTGAAAAAGGGGAACATTACAGAAATCATCTATTCTAAAATGGTCAGTGGATCACTGTGAGCATTTACGATTTTTCCCATACTTGTGCCTAATGCAGTCCTCCATGGCACCCCTACCCTGGCTGTAAGGTGAAAACTATGTGTTCTAACTCTTTAAAGAGTGAAAATACACTAAATGTTCCATCCTGCTGATTTCCACCTGTGAAATACCACACAATATTAGCAGTCGAGAAAGAACAGTGAAATATGAAGTTTGTCTTTTTAAAAGATAAAAATGTTATGATTTTTAAATATCAAGCATACAGACAAAATTAAGAACTTTCTATATATGAGGACAAAGATACATTTAAACTTATACTAGAAGATGCTCTTTCCTGAGTAGAATGCAAACTTTATTTTGTATCAAATCAAGTTGCTATGAATTTTCAAAATGTAATATACCAAGGTTTTCCACATCAAATAAAAATCAGGAATGTTTACTTCACATCCAAAAAAAAAAAAATAAAGAAATGTTCAAGTAGAAGTTTAATAAGAATGATATAAAATCTGAAGTGAATGGCTACTTCATAATTTCAAATTATCTATAGATATCTCAGTTTGATGGATCTCTCTGTAAACTTCACTTTGTAACAAGAAGTACTATTACCAAAACATGAAAAACATTTCCAGGAAATTATCATCCATTTTGAAAAATTAAAATATAACCCATGGCAAATAATAAAAATATAAACCATAAACCATACACTGAACAAAAAAGGCAAACCTTTATAGGAATCAAGAGGATACCATGAACTTATAAAAACTTCCAAAATCAATAGCATATCCGGTACTATAATGTGCAGAAAACTGTAATTAAAGTAGTTTTTATTAGTTGCATAATCTAAAAATGAGGAAATTTTGGATTATATCTCTAAAAAGACCACAGAGTTGTCATTGAAATACACATTTCTTGAGATAATGGGCAAAGTTCCCATTTATGGGAAATATGTTATTTTTTTCACACAGTGAAACCAAGAAAAATTACGTCAAGTGAGAAATCTTTTTCTCTAATCTTCTTAAATACCCCAATAATGCAATACTTGGGAAATGTATACTTTTAAAACTCAGACTTGGAATACATTATTATTAAACAAATATACATAAATCTTATTGCTTGGCACCAGGTTTTTCAAAAATTAAAAAACTGTTTAAACCACTATACCATTCTTAAATCATATTTCAAATTATACCCAGTGCTTTTATTTTCTGAATGTAGACTGTTCAATCTAATGACAATCTAGACTGAACCCTGCAATATACAAGCAAGTCACAGTTCACTTCAAATCAAAAGAAATGATCAATCTTATTTTTGTCAAAATCATAATGTTAAGATATCTATAAAAATTAACTAGGATTTATCTGTGGCCAAAGATTGACCCAGAGAGCGTTGTCTTATGGCATTCTGTGGCAAGTCTTTGCTTGTTCCTTCTTTGCTTTCAGCTTCCTCTTCTGAAATATCTCCTTCATCAGCCTCTTGTTCCTCCTCCACTTTTTTCAAAGGTTGAGAAGACTCTGGTAATATTTTTTCTTAAAGACAAAGACCAAAAACGTGTTTTTGTTGATGTATTAGATTTAGAGTAAAATTAAGATACAATGACTCATATGCCTACAAACTGCTTTGGCATTTATTTATCATGTTTGGGTTTCCAAAAGGAAGGTATTATTAAAAATAAAACAAACAAACAAACAAAATCACAGTAGATATTATAAAAATAAAATTTGGTTTGGAAGAACCATATTACTTACCAAATTCATTCAAATTACCTATTTATAAACTGAACTGAAATTAATGCTGTGAATATGTAAGAAAATAGTATATTGGACAGAACTATCTTATGTTAATTTGCTATTAATCTCTTGGTCGATAATTATACTAAAACATCAATACTATCCTTGTTTCAGTTTGCAAGGGAACAGGAATCACAAATTTACAGTTTAAGATTATACTCTTGTCCACATTTTTTTCTGTTCTCGTAAATGTGCTTTCCCTCCCCATCCCCATCTATGTAATTTTATTAAGGTCTAATTATAAACAACAGAATGTACAAATCTTAATGTACAGCTAAAGGAATATACAAGTATGTATACACTATATATACATTCTTTCTGGTTTTTATACAGCCAGTTGCAAGTTAAACTTAGAGCACACCATAGTGAGAATTGGGCCGAAGAGCTGTACTCTGTTCAGTGATCTCAGACTATCCCTAATCCTAGGCAATCCAGAATCCAGTGGGGACAGGGGAACGCAGGTTAGAATGGAGTTAATCAAGTAGAACTCTGGGAAAAAATTATGAGTAGGGGACAACTGGATAATCTGTTGTTCAGTCTGCCTGGTACCCCCCCTTTCTTTTGGGTTAACACACCTTCCCTCTGCCACATCTCCTGTGGTTCTGGTGAATACTGCAGTTTACAGAAGTGGCTCTTTACCAAGGGTCTTTATCAAAGGACCCCTTGGGGATCCCTTGATCCTCAAGGAACACTTAGCAATGAGTGGAGATATTTTTGGTTGTCATACCTGAAGCAGGCAGTACTGGCAACTAGCAGAATGCTGTTGAATGTCAAATAATGTACAAAAGACAGTCCATCACCATTAAGAATTATCTGGCCAAAAATATCAATAGTGTCAAGGTTGAGAAACCCTGATTTACAATGACTATTCCAAGAAGTGAGCCCTTTACACAAATGCAGTGCATCAGAATTTCTCCAAAATAGTGCATACAGGAAGAAAATGGATTTCCTTCTTATGCTACGATTGTGAGCTATGGCTTTCTATAATCATCTTGTGATGACTGGAAAGAGCCAAGCTCAGAATGGAACAAATAAAGATCTGGAGAACTGAGCAATTCAGAAACAAAAGCATCTTAACATCATTTGAGCCCCAAGATTATAGTCAACTCGGCCCTCAGACTTACTTGCTATATGACCTCTAAATTCCTATTTTGCTTAAAGTTTGACTGAGTTAGGTTTCTTTCCCTACCAACTCAAAATCTAAGCCAAATACATATCCTGGAAAACAACTCAAATCATGTGACCTGCTACAGAAGGGACGTTATCATATTAAAGTCTGAATTAATATCTATCAGTTGCGTCACTAAAGGAAAACAAATTACATACCATATATCCATAGTATTTACTGTTTATTAGCAATATGTGTTACCAGAATAATATGAGAATTACATACCTATCTTAAAAGCATCACAATGAACCAATGGGGCAAGAATAATTATTTCCATTTCACAGAGGAGGAAACATGCTCAGGGGTTAGGAAATGTCTGTCATACTGCTTTATTAAGTGGTAGCACTAGGATCCCAAATCAGATCTCCCTAGCTCAAAGACCACGCTGCCTTCTGCTTAAATCACTGGGGAAGGCATTCAGAAAACCCATTACTTTATGCCTTTCAACCTCTCCAAATTAACAGATATTTAAAGGTACAGACTTCTCTGGTGATTTTATTGTGGATCATAACAGAGGAGAGACAAACCTTAAGTAGCTTGACATGAATTAGCCAGTTCATTTCTAAAAATTAATTTCCAAGAAATCAATTTCCTTGTAACTTGTTGAGAGAGGTAGTGTCACTTCTGCCATTTCCTTAGGTTCTACAGTTAGGAAGTTTCTAAAATTGTGCCTATTCATTGCTCCTACCCTTTTTGTTTGAGAATACTTAGCCCCTTTTGCATATACCAGTTATACATTTCACAATATATTCCACAGAAGGGAGCTTACCAGAACCAGAGTCAGTATTCTTTTAAGAAATTTATATGGTCAACACCAAAAGACAAGCTCTTTCATGGTCCAGGGACTATAGATTTTCCTATTGGTTGGTAACCACTCTCTCAAAGACAATTGTTCTCAAAGAGTAGTCTTCATATCAGCAACATCAACTTCACCTGGTAATTTGTTAAAAATGCCCCACCAGAGAGCTTCTGAATCCAAACCCAGATGGGGATCAGCAATCTGTTTCAACACATTCTCTAGGTAAGTCTGATATACTCTCAAGATTGCTTTAGTGGTAAGACAACTCAGATTCCAACACCTACATCCTCACATAGAGCAGTCACTCTACACAAACTCCCAAAGTAAACACTTGCAGAAAACTTCGACAGAGAAGAGAATCAGGCAGTAATGATTCAGTCTACACATCACATGATTCAGTATGAACTTTGGTACATTTATGGGATCCAAAGCCAGTTGCATATTGATCACCCTAAAGAATTTCTGACAGCTACAGGATTTAGGGGAGAGTGAACACAGACTAGATAACCAAGAAAATCAAATATAATACAGATACTCCTCAACTCACAATAGGGCTACCTCCTGATAAATCTATCATAAAGTAAAAATATCCTAAGTCAAAAATGCATGTAATACACCTAACCTATCCTAATATAACTCGAATGCACTTAAAACATCTAACCTAACCTAATTTGCCCAACATCATGAGAGTATCATATGGCCTTATCAGTTAGTTCCAGAAAAGATCAAAATTCAAAATTTGAAGTACGGTTTCTAATGAATGCACATTGCTTTTGAACCACTGTAAAGTCAACAAATTTTAAGTTGGGCTGGGCACGATGGCTCACACCTGTAATACAAGCACTTTGGGAGGCTGAGGCAAGTGGTTCACTTGAGGCTAGGAGTTTTAGACCCGCCGGGGCAATATAGTAACACTCCAACAAAAAAAAAAAAAAAAAAAAAAAAAAAAATTAGCCAGACGTGGTGGTGCACACCTGCAGTCCTAGCTACTCAGGCAGCTGAGGCAGGAAGATCACTTGAGCCCAGGAATTCAAAGCTTCAGTGGCAATGACTGTGCCACTGCACTCCAGCTAGGGTGACAGAGCGAGACCCTATCTCTAAAAAATAAAGATTTTTAAAATTTTTTTAAAAATCGTAAGTTGAACCATCATAAGTAAGGGACCTTCTATATAGGTATTTTTATATACCTATCTGCTATATTTACTAAATCAAATACTATATTGTATATTTGATTTAAAAGTTGGTAAACGAACATTTTATAGTTATTTCACTTCAAAAACCTTAAACCAAGACCATTCTTCTAAATGAAGTATCGCAAGAATGGAAAAACAAACACATGTACTCACTATTAAATTGGAACTAATCAATCCACACTCAAATGTACATACGTTAGTAAAACTCAACAGAAATCAAGCAGGTGGGAGGGGGCAGAGGGGTTGGGTAAATTCACAGCTAACAGGTACAATGCACAGTATGTGGGTGATGGGCACACTAATAACATTGATTCAAACTGTACAAAAGCAATACATGTAACCAAAATGTTTGTATCCTTGTAATATTCTGAAATAAAATAAATTAAAATAAAAATATTAAAAAAACAAAAAAACCCTAAGCCCAACAAATTTGTCTTCTAAGTAATCTGTGCTTACATTTTCTTCCTATAGGTCAGTGGCCCTTGGTGGATAAAATCATTCCCTCCCTCATGGATGTCCTTTCTGGTATTAATACAACTGTACAGAAAATGAAAAGATGACCTATCAGTCATCCAAGGGACAATGTACACTCTCAATGCAATCTCCATTGATTTCATTTAAAAATTTTCATCTCAATAAACCCAAAATCAAAAAGGCAGCATAACAGAATAAATATCAAGCCACCAGTCTGATTTAGTTCTAACCTCAGCTCTGTCATCTCTGTGTGACTGCAGGGAAATACTTCATCTCTCTGAACCTTATTTTCCTCAACTACAAAATAGAAGCAGTTATCACTCACGGAGATTACCACAGAGTTGCTTGCTGAAAAACAAACAGGGTAACAGAAAGGTAAGTAAAAGTTCTTTAATAACCAGAAATATGAGGGCTTCCATCAACAGCACAATTTTCAAGATTAAAAATAAATGATTGGTAGATAATTATATTATTATAACAGAGAGCAGGAAATGCTTCTAATAATATAAACTCACTTTGTATACAGTTCAGTGTCAATGCCAATCCTAAATCAGCTACAGGAATTGCTTTTTCCAATATGCTACCAGAAGACATTAAGAACTGGCTGGCATTCAAAGAATAATCTTCAAATGCAGTCATTATGAATGATTTCTAGAGTGATAGATTTAACTTATTAAAATTTTGACTCATGTATGGTTAAATGGCTCCATAAATAACATGAAATTTTCAAATAAACTGTTATCAGGTCAGTATCAAATATCTACCTGCTATATGCAATGTTAAAATTCTCCACGTTATAAGAGTCAAGAAGATAACAATGTTCCAAATTCCACTGGGCTACCATTCTCCCATCAAATATATCTCCTCCCCTTTCTCTTATGCCATTGCTGATACAGACCACCACTCAACATTTACAAACCTAAGATGGATGGGCAACCTGTTAAATGTGTGATCATTTACAGAAATGAATGGGATTATTAAAATAAACATTTTAAAATAAACTTACTTGAAGGGTAGGGCTGTGGTCTGCGCCTTTTTGAAGGACAAAGGCAATCTGCCACAAATATCATACACTGCAAAAGTAAACATTGTAAGAAATATTAACATAGAATACGATGTAGCCAGTGCAACTATATTAAATTATCACATTTAAAAATATTTTTCTTGCTAGTACTCTGAAAATGTAGTACTTACGAGTCCTAATAACAGTCCTGAAAGGAGAGTTACTAAAGCAAAAACTGCATATGATCCCCAAACTGGTAATCCAAGGTCTTCAATAAAATAGTTATGGCAAGTCTAAAATCAAAAGAAAAAAACTGTTCATTTGGGGGGGAAAAAAAAAAAGCAACAGTGTTAAAAATGATTTAGAAATAATTTTTTAGTCCATACCCTGATCCACATAGATAGCTGGAAGAGTGCTGACATACTACTCATCCTAAAATAAAAAAGAGATGATTGAAAAACTGAGTAACATACACAGCTCTGTCTATATCTATATATTCTATTTTCTACTCTATAATTTTCCTAACATGACAGATTTCATTGCTGGTGTTAATCAAGACTAATGATATATCATAAATTCCATGCCTATAATAAGGCTTGTTCATGAAAAGTAACCATTTCTGAATTGTTACTACCATGTGACATCCTTATAAATACTTGACAATTTTTTTTCCTTTTCTCCTATTGCTCTGACATTATTTCATCTTTCATCTGATGATTTCCCCAACACACTGAGTAGGTTACAAGCTCTACGAAACCAGTTGGAAACAACAAATCTTATTCACCCTTAAAATCCTCCAGAGAATGACCAAAGGGAGCCTGAAAGAACTGGAAACACTTGTTTATCTGATTCTTCCCACTTAAGAATTACCCCTCTTTTTTTATTAAAATTAAAATTTATAATAGCATTAGTTTGATATCTTTTAATGCCATACAAAATAACTGCACAGGAAATAAATGCTAAGTTATCAAATGAGTAAAAATAATTATTATTTTACACAATTAATCCAAGTAGTTTAGATGGGCAGTTTGAAAAAAAAAAAAAAACATGCTTCAGAAATAAGAAGTGTTTGTGAGTTCTCAACCATTTCCCCTCTAGCAAGAAGTGTTGCTGGCATTGTCAAGGGACAAAGCCAAAGCTACTGAGGACATCCTGATCCAATTCCCATCACTGAGGTGATGAACCTGCTGAGCTGACAATGGGAATGTTTCCTATTCAGTCTACCAATAAAAATGGTATAGACTATTGCTTGAGGATTCAACACAAGACTTACAAGCAACCACCTTCTTCTACGGGAGAAGGATAAGATTCATTTATGAGACAAGATTCAAAGAACAAAAATGAGTTACATTTTCAGTTCAACATAGAAAGGTACTTTAATCATGGTGCTTCTGTCTTTAAAAAGCCAAGTGAGAATAGGAATAAGGAACTGAAATATAAAGAACTCCATAGCCTCACTGTAATCTGTATGACTTTAACTATTTCAGGAACATTGGGTTGGGCATGATGATTGTATGGGTGAGTTCTGATTGCTAAAAGACAATTCAGAGGTTTTCTAGGAGAAGCTTGGATGGGAAAGACACTACTTCAAAATGCTGCTTAGAACTGATCTTTCCTCTTCTCCCAGAATCCCAACTCTCCATTCTCCAAGGGCAAATGTGGTGACGGACAGGAAGAGACAGCTTAGCCACACCAAGATGAGTCCATAGTGACCTCAGCAAAACTATTTCCAGAGGTCTCTCAAATGACCAGTGAGGCAATGCACCCCAACAGTGTAGCAGGAACTATTTTTCCTAATCCTTACTACTCCATAGCTAATTGCTTAACTTTATACATAATTTAATACATAACTTTAATGTATCTACCCTCTAGCTGTCTATAAAGTTCTGTGGTTAGTCACGCTATTGGGGTCACTGTTCATCTACATTATTCATATAAGAAGTTATCAGACAGGTGCAATAGCCAACCAAACATAATTCAATCACTTTACAATAAGAATTGAAATCTAAAAGTAGCATAAGTAAATGTTTAAGCCTTCTCATTCAAAGTATTACACTCAAGTGACAGCTTTACCTATTACCTTGCTCATACTCTTAGGGGGATTTAGTTTTTGATGGTACATATGACCAAATCCACAAAGCTAAAATATTCCTTAAACGATATTCAACTTAATTCTATATAATGCTTCCTTCTAGCTTAACAAGCATGAAAACATCTATTTGTCTTAAAAGATAAGGTCAAATTAAAAATATCAAACACATAATAATCAGAATATACCTTATAAGCCCAAGAAACAATTGAGTATGAATGCTTTATTTACATGAAATTATCTGTTCCATTAATTCTGAAATAAGTAAGAGAAAAATCCCTCATACTTACAGAACAGAACCTGGACCAAACCATGATGAAACAGGTTCGATACTCTTCCACTCTTTATCACTGATAAAGTTTATGAAATCCTTCTTAGTCCTTGGACCCTGATAGCGCCTAAATTCACCATCTTTACAACTAAAGAGGATCAGAATTAAATATTAATCAGCACTGAGAAATAATTTCATGTTTATTCTGCTATTTCTTCATCTCATTTTATAGCCAACCCTAATATTCAAAAGGATTAGCAATGCACAAGTAGCAAATTATAATTACCTACTCATGACATCTTAGCCCAAAATTTCATTAAACAATGAGGTGGCATTCAAAAAAAAAAAAAAAAAAAGCTGGGCATGGTGGCTCATGCCAGTAATCCCAAAGCAGGGGAGGCCAAGGCACGAGGGATGCTTGAGGCCAGGAATTCAATACCAGGTTGGGCAACACAGCCAGACCCATCCCTCCATCTCTACCAAAAAAAAAAAAAAAATTGCCAGGTGTGCTAAAGTGTGGTCGCAGCTACTCGGGAGGCTTGAGGTAGGAGGATTGCTTAAGCCCAGGAGTTGGAGGCTGCAGTGAGCCATGATCACACCACCACACTAGAGCCTGGGTGACACAGCAAGACCCTGTCTCTTAAAAGACTTAAAAAAAATAAATAATAAGCTTACACTTTCTTATTATCTACTCTTTTAAATAATAAAACTATGAAACACAGTAAGTAGATAAATCTCAGAAAAGCACTTTTAAATTTTATATGAAATACATGTATTAAAGGAATTACTATATGAAAAGTTGTTAGAATTGTTTAACACATATGAATTATTAGCTATTGTTAAATCTCAAATTAAAAATTTAAGGTATTTTTCCGGTACTTTCAGTCATAATCACATCACCTCAGCCATCCTGCTTTAAATTGCTGGAAGCACCTGGTACAGTGCTTCCCTTCCTCCCATTTCAGTGATCCTATTCATAGTCAGCTTTGTAGTCTTCCTTACGTCCACCTCCTCCTTCCCATTCCCATGCTTTCCCAGCTCCCACATTGCTATGTGCAAAAACTCAGTAGTTCCCTACTACCTACAGTAGGGTTAGCGGAGCCTTCATCTAAACAATAGAGACCACAGCAAAGCCCCCACTTAAAAACAAAGTTTTGTTGAGAAGGTAGCATTTGAGTATTCTTTGAAGGATGGGTAGGATTTCAACAGGCAGAAAATAGGGGAAAGCACATGGTAAACAAAATGGGCAGGAATTTCCAGGTAAGTTCAGGGGGTACTGAGAAGTGAAAAGGAAAGGGAGAGATTGCTTATGGCTAGTTAAGGACATGTGTGGAAAAGGACTGAGTGCAAAGGGAGATAATTAAGCACTTTTGAGACAGGGAATAGAAATTTAATAGATGAAAAGGGAGTAGGGGTGAATTTAAAAAGCATGAAAAAAAAGAACAGGAAAAGGTATAGACACACACAAAGAAATGCCAACTCGTTTTTCACAACTTTAAACCAGGAGAAAAGTACCTCCTGGTATTTAACTAACCAGCTAGATGGTGTTAAGGTACAGAGCAGATACACAGATTTCACAGTACCTACCCCCAATTTAGAAGATAAAGTTACACTAAAAGACCTGATACCGAAGACCACATAATCTCATTCATTCTGATTTAACACCCACCCATATCACCCACTGCTCTTCCTAAGTCAGTGCAACAGCATTTTCTTAGCTACTTTTTGAAGATACCATGTTCCTATTAATGGCTGTATATAAGTCTGTCCTCAGAACAGAATGCTGACCTTGTATTCTTAAAAATTCTACTTCTAAGGTTTCATTTTAAGCCCATATTCTCTAGGAACCACTTCAAATAACAGTGATTTTCTCCTTTACATAACTACCTATAGGACTCACAACTACTATAGGCTCATAATCATTTACCATGCTGAAGATATATTCACATTTCATATGAACATCACCTTCCAAAACAATTGTCAATCTGTGAGAACAGGCTGTTTCACACATCACTTATCTATCTAAAGGCACCTTGTGTAACACTAAGAACAAAATAAGCCCTCTAAAATACTTGCTGAATATAATGAGATTACCTCAGCCCTTCAAACATGATCCATACCAGAGTCCTACTATTCTGATTACACTATGATGTATTCTTCTCCATAACTGAGAATCTTCAAATACTTACTGATAAATAGTAGGAAGAGCAGTTATGATAAACCGTCCACTCAGTCCTACAAATGATAAAGAACACACAGCAGGTTTTTATATGGGCCAATCACTGATTACTTAAAAGTTGATACTGAATTACTTAAATATGTACTAATAGGAAAGAATATGAAATTAAACTTAATGGATGAATTTTATAATAAATAATAAAAAAATTATATACTCAAAGCAACTTAAAAAAATTACTGCATATTATCTCAATTAAACAGTCTGCAAAGCTTGAACATCAAACACATTCGTGAATATAAACACCTGATCAATTATGCCACTGTCTAAAAATTAAGACTACTAGTCATGAGTCATGTGAGAGTATAATAGGGTCTCAGAAAAGTCTAAAACAAAATGAAATTGCACTTGTTATTCAAGTAACAAAGGCATTTTATGCTGTTGATAATAAATGGAAAATACTGTGAATCTTTCTTAAGACAGGCAATAACACTAATAGCTAACATTTTTAGCCACGTGTCAATCACGAATATAACTGAGGATTAACCTGGCTGTGCCTCAGTTTTCTTATCTGTAAAATGAGAATATTACATTATCTCACAAGATTGTGTTAAGTAATAAATGCAAAACACTAAATGCTCAATAAATAATACCTATTATCACCATTTGGGGTGGGGCAGCCAGGAACCCAGATTTACTGTGACCACCAAGTACAGGTTAAGATGAAGCTGAGTCTGACAAAGGAGCATCCTAAGGGCAGGGCCTGCCACTTTTCCAGGGTACCAAATCAGAAGTATACCTGAGCCCCCAACCACAATGGCTTTGTAATTAAGAGCCGACATTCTCAAATCGTAGGTACTAAATGTGGAACTTAATTTCAGAGGTTCAGATCTTTTCATATCAGGCAATGTGACCATGACTCTATAATGAAACTCAACCACATGCACCTTATTCTCAAGTTTGGTGTGGATGCAAATGATGGCTTGGCCAATGTCCACCTGGACCACAGTGTTGTAGGACTTCTAGGCATCTCACATGCTAGTCTGGGGATTCGGATGCAAAAAAAAAACCAGACTAAAGAGAGTTCTGTGGGCAAGAATGGGGAGAAGGTGAGGTCTTCAAGGTCCCTTAGAGCAACACAAACAAGAAATGAGCTGTGTACACAGCTGGGGAGTTGGCTTTTTGCAGCTGCTGCAAGTGAGACCTCATCAGGGAGGAAGACTAGGTCAATCAGCTTAACTAGTTGCAGACTGGGTGCTATGTTTTCAAAACCTAGTGAAAGGTGGAGTTAAGACCATGTCATGTGAAAAACAGGATAGACATTCAACGAAATCAGCAAAGAAACAAACCTAACCGACTTACAGTACCTGGCTGCTCTGTGACATCTACTTTTGCAACATTAACCTCAAGATCTTCTCCCCATTCAGCAAAACTTTCCCATTCTGGTTGAAGATTTTGACAAGCAGGGCACCATGGGGCATAACTAAGAAATACAGTTAAAAAAAAGATTAAGCACTTTAATATGACCATTCATCTTGGATAAAAATTTTCAAATGTATCATTTGTGAGGAATATTTTATACTAAAAATGCTGAAGATGACAAAGTGGTTAATTTTATGCAGATGAAAAAGTTTTAAGTGTAAGTCTAACAATCTCGAAATCAAGAACTACAAATCGATACTAATCACAAGAAATTCTGGGAATAAGTTCTTAAGACACAAGAACTTTTTCACACGCAAAACAGCTCTTTAGAAACCTTTGGATTTTTCTATTAAAATGCGGCCACAGAAGCTCAAAACCAAATGTGGAGTTCACCAATTTTAATAATTTTACACTGCAGAGTCACAAATGCAAGGTGTTGGAAAAACAGCAAGTGCCCTAGGCTGTTATGAATAAGGAAGGGCATGCTCCATTTTAAGGTGGCAACCACTACTCAGGATTGCCAAAAGGGAAGGTGGCCATCAAGTTAGCTATTCATATTTAAAAGCTGGAGATCGGCATTTTTACGTTAAGAAAATTAACCTCAAAACTTAACCCACACACCAATACTAAGTAGGCCAAACAAAACTCTTGGCCAGAGAGGTCTGGCAGTTTCCAAGATCTAGGGCTAACAAATTCTATGGCCAAGCATATTAGCATTTTAATTACTCCTTTGGTATTCATTATCTTCCCAGGCCCTGATCTTTACCTAGGATTTTATTTTTCACTTTATTATTGTATATTATCTAATAATATACCTCAGTTTTTGTTTTTCTATGGAATCAGGAGGAAGAAAGCCTATAGCTGTTAACATAAAAGTACAGTTTCTGTACTTCACATTTTCTTGACTTGTTTTAGGAAAATCAAAGTCCTAAAATAGGCATTGTAGAGCAAGACAAACTGGTATTATATATAAAAGCCAAACTCCTTGACAACAAATTGTATCACAATGAAAACATCGCTATAACAAAACTTCCAATCAGAAATGGATTTACTAAAGATAATTTACTTGTAATTAAAAGCAGACTATTATTAGGACTATTAGGTCCCTTCTTTTTCAAGTTCGTGAACTGTTACTCAGTTCCTTTCTAAAGATTAATTTAACCTTATAATCTTTAGCTTAGGAAAAACACTACTGTATACTATAATCTCAGATAGATACTCTAATTTGGATTTACCTCATATTCAATGTTTTGTTAGTTTTGTACCCCTTAATACTACTTCTGATAGCTATATTTATATTGTTTGATCCAATGAGTTAAAAAATTACCTTAATACTTGCTATATTTTGCATATAAATTCATAATCACTATTGCTTAATATATTGCTTATAACAGTGAATATTTTATGGGCACAATCTAAAACAAGTTACTCATGACAATGACTGAAAAGCAAACACTGTCACTGGTTATATTTCCTCTCCCCTGAAGCGTCAAAGGTGTCTGAAAATTCATTTTATTGAGTTGCAAATTATATGCATACTACAAACACTTTCCCCTATCCTGCCCTTCATATAAACGTTCTAAGTTTTGTTTTTTTTTGTTTTTTTTTTTTTGAGACAGAGTCTCACTCTGCTGCCTGGGCTAGAGTGAGTGCCATGGCGTCAGCCTAGCTCACAGCAACCTCAAACTCCTGGGCTCAAGTAATCCTACTGCCTCAGCCTCCCGAGTAGCTGGGACTACAGGCATGCACCACCATGCCCGGCTAATTTTTTCTATATATTTTTAGTTGGCCAATTAATTTCTTTCTATTTATAGTAGAGACGAGGTCTGGCTCTTTCTCAGGCTGGTTTCCTGACCTTGAGGGATCTGCCCACCTCGGCCTCCCAGAGTGCTAGGATTACAGCCTGTATTTTCATTTTGTACTGAGCCCTGCAAATTATGTAGCCAGTCCTGATTACTGAACAATAATAATATTACTAACATACATTATGTTCTCCCTATGCCAGGTACCGTTAAACATTTTATGTACATTATCTCATTGAATCTTCAAAAAAAGACTGAAGAGGTAGGTACTACTAATATCCCCATTTTATAGGTGAACATATTGAAGAAGTTAAGCTACTAGCTCAAGTTCACACATTCGTTTTATCTTAAGTATGCATAGTAGCATAGTTTACATAGTAGGCACTCAATAAATGTGTATTGAATAAATTATAATAATAGCAACTCCCATTTACCGACCACCTTCTATGAGCCTAGAATGCTCCAATTAACACTTGACTTGCTCCTCCCAACCCAGACTCCCCAACTTTTGCATCTCTTCCTCAAGGCTACATTCCCTGATACCCTAAATTAGGTCAGATCTCCTTTATGATAACCTAAGCTTCATGAGAGCGTTCATCACTACCATAACTGGGTAGTTCTTTGTTGAATGCCTAACCGTCTGGACTGGAATCTCATCGAAGACAGGGACTCGTTTTTATCTGTTCACCACTTTATTCCCAGCACCCAGAGCTATACCTGGAGCATAGCCTGCCTGCCAGGTCTTGATTATATATTTTCTCATTCGATCCTCAACCTTATGGAGTAAGATTGTTACCATTTTACATATGAAGAAACTAAGGCTCAGAGAAGTTAAGTCCAAGTCACCCCGCCTTAGAGGAAGTGTTCCAGTGCAATGTGGAGATGCATCTATCTGCTTGACTCCAAAACCTTGCGTCATTTCGCTGCAGCTCACTTTTCCACATGACAAACAATCTGCTTGATATTTTCTATCTCTAGGCGCAATGTATTCCTTTAATATCTCTTCCAGCTCCTATTTTTGCTACCTAACCTCCAGGCTCTCTAATGAAGAGGAGACATGCTTTCCAATAAGTAATTACATCGGGTGATAGCATAACCAAGCTAGCTGAAGCCAGCATTTTATTTTTTAACTTTGATGAGTGAAGCAGCTGGAAACACTACCTTCTAAAAGCAAAGGTTCGGTACTGATTCTTCCTTAGTCCTGGGAAATACCCTGAAGTCACCTCTCAGGCTACATAAATGCAAAGGCATTGCCCATGTCTATCTAGTTCTAGATGAAGGCCTGAAATAAATGAGGTAAAACAAATGTAGATGTTTCAGGCTGTTAATAAAGTATCTCTTAGTAGTTTTCTGTCTCTAAAAATTGATTTCTATAAGGAAATATTTTTGCCTAAGTAGGAATATAGACTATCCAATGCTTGTGCTTTACTGGATAGCTTTGCAGGTTTCAGAGGACTATTCTTTGGGCAATTGTTTGTGAGGGTCATGGAAATAGAATGGAGAGGAATGGTGAAGGAGTGTGCAGCTTGTTTTCTTCGGCCAGTGCTGGAGGACTGGCTGTGAACAAGAAATGGAGGGCGCTTGGCCCAGTGCCCCATGGCATGGATTGTTGAGTTCCACCTGTGGTGTTATTTCAAGACTGAAAATCCCAGAACTTAGGAATCGGACTGATGACAGATTGTTGTTGTACTTTATCTTTTGTAGGGCATAGGATAAGAGATGGTGGCAGAGTTTCCAGAGAACCTAGGTTTGTGCCATTCTGACAGTGAGTTTAGAGTGTGGACCTCTCAGAGTAGCCACTGCCAGTAGCAGTGTAAGTTACCCTATTCAATTTCCTATAAGCAAAAGTCTAAAGACTTGTAAAGAGTCCAAGCCTGGGCTGGACACCATGGCTCACGCCTGTAATCCTAGTACTCTGGGAGGCAGAGGCAGGAGGATCACTCAAGGCCAGGAGTTCCAGACCAGCCTGAGCAAGAGCAAGACCCCATCTCTACTAAAAAAAAAATAGAAAGAAATTAGCTGGACAGCTAAAAATATATATAGAAAAAATTAGCCAAGCATGATGGCGCATGCCTGTAGTCTCAGCTACTTGGAAGGCTGAGGCAGGAGGATCCCTTGAGCCCAGGAGTTTGAGGTTGCCGTGAGCTAGGCTGATGCCACAGCACTCTAGCCCGGGCAACAGAGTGAGACTCTGTCTCAGAAAAAAAAAAAAAAGAGTCCAAGCCTGACCTCAGTTATGCTCTTGGGCTTGTTTCACTTTCTTGAAGGAATATCAAGCACTTCCCAAAGTCAGTGGTAGAAGCAATGGTGATAGTCATGATTTCAGGACAGTGGTGCCCAGAGGGGCTACATCCTTATGAGGGTAAGAGACAGCAGAGCTACTGCAGATCCAGAAAGCTGAGGCAGAAGAACAAAAGGAACTGTTCCTGAAACTACAAGAACTGTATCTGAAATGGAGCATGAGGAAGAGGTTGTTATTTCCAGGAAATGGACCATGAGGGCTTAAACCATTATAATTTGAACATTAAAAGTAAGTATGATCTAGGCTGAGTGCAGTCGTTCGTAACTATAATTCCAGCACTTTGAGAGGCCAAGGCAGGAGGATCACTTGAGGCCAGGAGTTTGAGACCAGCCTGGGCAACATAGCAACACCCAATCTCCACAAAAAATTTAAAAATTAGCTGGGCATAGTGGTGCCTAGCTACTCAGGAGGATCGCTTGAGCCCATGAGTTTGAGGTTGCAGTGAGCTATGATAGCACCACTGCATTTGGCCTAGATGACAGAGCAAGACCCTGTCTCAAAAAAAAAAAAAAACAAAACAAATATGACCTTAATATCCAAATATATTAATATAAGGAATTCAAACAACTCAACAGCAAAAATAAATAACCCAATTAGAAATGACAAACAATCAGAATAGACATTTCTCAAAAGAAGACATACAAATGGCCCACAGGTATATAAAAAAATGCTTAACATCACTAATCATCAGGGAAATGCAAAACAAAATCACAATGAGATACCACCACACACTAGTTAGAATGGCTGTCAACAAAAAGATGAAAGATGACAATTGTTGATGAGGATATGGAGAAAAGAGAACCCTTGTACACTGTTGGTAGAACTGCAAATTATTAAAGTCATTATGGATAACAGTATGAAGTTTGAACAGTATGAAGTTGAAAAACTGAAAATAGAACTACCTTATGATACAACAATGCCTCTTCTGGGAATATATCCAAAGGAATTGAAGTCAGTATGTTGAAAAGATGTCGGCACTCCCATGTTTATTTATTTTTTTAAATTTAATTTAATTTTTTTTTGAGACAGAGTCTCACTCTGTTGCCTGGACTAGAGTGCTGTGACGTCAGCCTAGCTCACAGCAACCTCAAACTCCTGGGCTGAAGCGATCCTCCTGCCTCAGCCTCTCCAGTAGCTGGGACTACAGGCATGTGCCACCATGCCTGGCTAATTTTTTCTATGTATTCTTAGTTGTCCAGCTAATTTATTTCTAATTTTTATTAGAGATGGGGTCTCGCTCTTGCTCAGGCTGATCTTGAACTCCTGACCTTGAGCGATCCACCCACCTTGGCCTCCCAGAGTGCTAGGATTACAGGTGTGAGCCACTGCACCCAGCCTCCCATGTTTATTATTCACAATAATTATGCTGAATTATTCAACATCATTCACAATAGCCAAGATATGGAATCAACTTTGTCCATCGGTGGATAAATGGATAAAGAAAATATGGTATATATACATATGGAATACTATTCCACCTTAAAAAAGAAGGAAATTCTGCCATTTGCAACAACATAGCTGAACCTGGAGGACATCATCCTAAGTGAAATAAGCCAGGCACAGAAAGACAAATCCTTCATAATCTGACTTATATGTAGAATCTACAAAAGTTCCGCCAGGCGTGGTGGCTCACGCCTGTAATCCTAGCACTCTGGGAGGCCGAGGCCGAGGCAGGCGGATTGCTCAAGGTCAGGAGTTCAAAACCAGCCTGATCAAGAGCGAGACCCTATCTCTACTAATAATAGAAACAAATTAATTGGCCAACTAAATATATAGGAAAAATTATCCGGGCATGGTGGCACATGCCTGTAGTCCCAGCTACTCGGGAGGCTGAGGCAGGAGGATGGCTTTAGCCCAGGAGTTTGAGGTTGCTGTGAGCTAGGCTGATGCCACGGCACTCTAGCCTGGGCAACAGAGTGAGACTTTGTCTCAAAAAAAAAAAAAAAAATGAGTAAATGGAGCTGAGCCTTTTTATCAGAGTACTTAGTGGGAAGAACTCAAGCATAAAGAGACACCACTTAATGAACTTAACTTTTTCAATATTTAATTTATGAAAATGGAGACTTAATAAAAATTTTCTAAGATGTAAAATATCTAGTAAATATTTTAAATTTAGCTTTAGATGAAACAGTTTTACAGCATAATTAAAGATAAAACTCCAAAATCCTAGGTAGTAGATTTTTTCTAAGATGAAAATGTTTTTTTCTGGCCGGGCGTGGTGGCTCATGCCTGTAATCCTAGCAATCTGGGCCAAGGCCGAGGCAGGCGGATCGCTCAAGATCAGGAGTTCAAAACCAGCCTGAGCAAGAGCGAGACCCCGTCTCTACTAAAAATACAAAGAAATTAATTGGCCAACTGAAAAAAAATAAAAAATTTAAAAAAAATTAGCCAGGCATGGTGGCGCATGCCTGTAGTCCCAGCTACTCGGGAGGCTGAGACAGAAGGATCGAGTGAACCCAGGAGTTGGAGGCTGCTGTGAGCTAGCCTGATGCCACGGCACTCTAGCCCGGGCAACAGAGTGAGACTCTGTCTCAAAAAAAAAAAAAATTTCCGTTAATACAGAAAAGCAGGAAATAAATTACATAAACCTCACTCGCCACAGATAAGCATTGTTAGCACTTTGTGAACTTGCCTCCAGCTGTTTCTTCATACGTATCTTTGTGTGTGCATATGTATGCACATGGTTTGACTTACAGAGAACCATACTCTACGCACTGTTGTGGAAACTGATCCTTTGGTTTTGCAACACGTTGCGGGCATCTATCCACATCTATAAATACAGATCTATTCTAGTTTTCTAAATGGATGCATAATATTCCACTGTATATAAACACATAATTTAATCAACAGTTCCCACATCGTTGAACATTTAGGTTGTTTGCAAAGTTTTCCTCTACTTAGCGATACCACTGTCATATTTCTTTTATTTAATTAAATTATTTTTAAAAAATGGCTTCGAGTCCACATTCATGAAGGTGGTTGAAGGTTAAGGGTTATTTCTTTCCCCATAGCAGTAAACTATACAAGATCTCCAGGGTTTAAGTGCTCTTGGGAAACGGAAATGGGGCAATGCCATCGAAACTTCTTTGTCTGCCAGAGACGTCAGAGGGCCTCTCCACTCTTGGCAATGAGGTGGCCCAGCACTCTCATTGCTGCTTCCAGGATCTCAGTGCGTAGTCACTTGCATCCATCCTAACCTGAGTTGTGTCCTCTGCTGCATGCTCCCAGAGAGGAGACACTTGGAAATCCTAAATCCCTTCCCCAGCCTCAGTGCAATTCATTCCTCTCTCTCTCTTTTTTTTTTTTTTCAAACAGAGTGTCACTGTGTTGCCCGGGCGAGAGTGAGTGCCATGGCATCAGCCTAGCTCACAGCAACCTTAAACTCCTGGGCTCAAGCGATCCTCCTGCCTCAACCTCCCAAATAGCTGGGACTACAGGCATGCGACACCGTGCCCAGCTAATTTTTTTCTGTTTTTTTTTTTTTTTTGGTTGTTTGGCTAATTTCTTTCTATTTATAGTAGAGATGGGGGTCTCGCTCTTACTTAGGCTGGTCTTGAACTTCTGAGCTCAAGCAATCCTCCCGCCTCAGCCTCCCAGAGTGCTAGGATTACAGGCGTGAGCCACCACGCCCGGCCCTTTCCTGTCTTTACATTAGCAAAGTCTTCTTAGAAAACAAAGCCCTCTTAATTCTCTGCTGGGTCAAGGGAAGGGCAGAACTCCAGCCCAGGCTATTTTCTTAAGGAGATGGGAAGAGGGGGAACTGCCACTCAGTCTTTCCAGATAAACAGGTAACAGACAACTAACAGTTGACTTTGGAAGAGTTACTTAACATCCTTAAACTTTTAATTCTTTATCTATAAGATAGCAGCAAATAGTAACTCTATCCTGCCAGTTGCAGAGACTAAAAAACTTAGTTATCTTTAGTTCCTCTCTTTCTGTCACTCTCAAGCCATCACATTCTGCGTGCTGAACCTTTAAACAGATCCAGAATCTGACCACTTCTCCCCACCTCTATGATTGCTTCCACCTTGGGCCAAGCCTCCATTATGTCTTACCTGGATCTTTGCAGTAGCCTCCTAACAAGCCTCCCTGTGATCAACTTTCATGGCAATAACCCATGACTTTTTAAAAACACACAATGGCCTCATGTCTAATTTAGAGAAGAAAAGCAAAATTTCTTAGACTAGCCTATAAAGCCCTCCGATGTGATTTAGCCCCACTTCTCTGACCTTGACTTCAGCCATCCTCCTCTTCAGTCACCCTGCCCTTGCCAAATGACTCAAGCATGCCCCTTGCAATTGTTGTTTTCTCTACCTGCAGCTATCCTGAAGGCTAACAGTTGTTTCTATTCAGGGCTTTGCTGAAGCCATTATCAGTACCCTCATACCTGCTTCATTTTTCTGCACAGTACTTAATACCGACATATTGTGTGTTTACTTGTTGGTTATTAATTGTCTCTTAAAACTGGAATGTAAGCCTGTTGAAGGAAGGCACTTGCCTATTTAGTTTTTCAGTGCCAAGAGTAGTGTGCTTGGCACAAATTAGGGGCTCAATGCATATTTGCCAAATGAATGCACACTAATAATCCCTATCTTTCAGAGTTGGGCTGAGTATTCATTTAGATAATGTGGTGTCTAGCCAATAGTAAAGACTATGTAAACATAGATTATTGTTGCATCGTTATTATTACATTTAAGCTAGGTTTTTTTGGTTTTTTTTGAGACAGAGTCTCGCTCTGTTGCCCAGGCTACAGTGAGTGCCATGGCGTCAGCCTAGCTCACAGCAACCTCAAACTCCTGGGCTCAAGCGATCCTCCTGCCTCAGCCTCCCGAGTAGCTGGGACTACAGGCATGTGCCACGATGCCCGGCTAATTTTTTTCTATATATTTTTAGTTGACCAGTTAATTTCTTTTTATTTTTAGTAGAGATGAGGTCTTGCTCTTGCTCAGACTGGTTTCAAACTCCTCACCTTGAGTGATCTGCCCACCTTGGCCTCCCAGGGTGCTAGGATTACAGGCGTGAGCCACCTCGCCCGGCCTCATTTAAGCTAGGTTTTGAAAAATGTATAAGAAAAGGCATTTTAGGAAAGAGATTGGAGCAGAACCCTAGAAGTAGGAAATACCCTATAGGTAGGTGTGACCTACACTAAGAGTGTGAGAAAACCAGTTATTGGCAAGAGTTAGGACTGGAAATATAATGAGGGAGCAGGATGTGGAGGAAATTGAATCAAAGCTCAGAGGTCTGGGTTTTGTCCCCAAAGGTAGAAAACCATCTGGGATTTTCAGCAGAGGAAGATGTGATAAGATCTGGGTTTTTGATCAGGCATGGTGGCTCACACCTATAATCCTAGCACTCTGGGAGGCTGAGGCAGGTGGATGGCTCAAGGTCAGGAGTTCGAAACTAGCCTGAGCAAAAGCGAGACCCCGTCTCTACTGAAAATATAAAGAAATTAATCGGCCAACTGAAAATATATAGAAAAAATCAGCAGGGCGTGGTGGCACATGCCTGTAGTCCCAGCTACTCGGGAGGCTGAGGCAGGAGGATGGCTTGAGCCCAGGAGTTTGAGGTTGCTGTGAGCTAGGCTGACACCATGGCACTCTAGCCCGGGCAGCAAAGTGAGACTTTGTCTCAAAAAAAAAAAAAAATCTTGGTTTTTGAAACTTCTTGGTGATAATTAATTATCCTTTGTTGCAAAGTCACATTTTCTAGCTTGTGGGGACTGGGTTTGTTAAGCAGAAAACAATAAGTTTCTTTAAGAAACTTTGATGGACTTTTTTTGGATATAGGCTGATAGGACCTGGCCTATGACCTTATCTGTGACCTCCTCTTGGCATCAAACATGCTCCTTGGGGCAGTTGGGGGCACAGGGAAAGCCTAAGAGCCAGAGCTTAGTGTTTCACTTTTCGCCAGTCTAAGTTGCCTAGGTTTCTAACTTAACTAACCTCAGTTGATGATCTGAATTTGCTTAACTTTTTGCTTAGGTTTATTTCAGATCTTGGCTGTGCTTCATGTGTTGGTTTTGCATTTTACGTGCACTGTATCTTTCTCCATTACATACCCCACTTTCTGCAGAAAGTCTTGCTATTCAAAGTATGGTCCTGGGACTAGCAGCATTAACATCACTTGGGAGCTTGTTAGAAGTAAAGAGTTCTCAGGACCCAGCCAGCCCCACTGAATTAGAATATGCATTTTTAACAAGATCCCTGGCCCTGTGTGTGCACATTAAGTTTTAAGAAGCCCTGCTCTTAAGCATCCCTTAACCAATGGCTCTTCCAGTCTCCCTTGGGAGCTCTTTAGCACCTCAAATAAATATCTGGAGTGTTTGCTTTCTAAACAAACTTTCTCTTAAGGAAAAAATAATAATAATAATAAATAAATAAATAAATAAAAATTTCCAGAGGCATTGTTGAAAGAAATATTTTTTTAAATGTAATAAAAATTAAATTAAAAAATATTAAGAAAAAAATAAGCTTTCTGAACTAGTCCCCTAGCCACCTTCTCCAACTAGCTCTGACCCCACTCCCTCATCCTGTACTACAGACAGTTGTTTGAAATACACTAATTTAGTTATGGCCCTTTTATTAGTGCTATTTTTGTGAAAGATCCCACACAAACGCTGTTCTGGTACCTTTTTTTTCAAAAGTATGCAAATGGCATTCTAGCATTTGACTTTTTATTAACTATTAGTCACTAATATAGAAATAAAATGTAAATGTTCATATCAAATAATTAAATATTTATTTCTCTGCTTCTTAGGATTTTCTTATGAAATAAAAGAGAATATTTTCCTAATATCTGATACTTTTTTTTGAGTCACTGTGTTTCCCTTCACTGGTATCAGGCAACCAGTTTTGTAGTCAATTCTATTGGAAAAGCACCTACGAAGAGGGAAGGGGGAATGGCAGATACATCTTTCGTTAGTTTGTGATATTACATAGCTAAATTTGACTTTGTCATACCATTCTTCTTGGTCTATGAGTGGGGGTGCAGTGATAAACGCTGAAACAGGCACTTGGTAGCCTGCGGTTTGCTTGTCAAACTCTTTATCACTACAAACTACATCAGAGGCTCCCACTGCTGACATGAAAGTCAAGGAGAATGGGTGAAAGAATGGTAGCACTTGTCATATAGTTATTAAGAAATTAAATTACACAGTTGGAATCCACATTAATAGATATTAAATGTTAAATTAATAAAATGAAACCTCTCACAAATTAAATTTAAATAAAGTCCTAATCTTAATGAAGAGGGATCAAAAGGGGGAGAGAATAGAATGTATTCCAGATTTCTGCATCCACCCTCTACAGTGTTGTTTTAGATTAAGAAGTACTTCTTTCAAGAAATTAGAAAATCAAAAACAAAAGTCTCTTTTCTCTCTCAAAGGAGTTCAAGTCTTTAAGGGTGTTCTTTAATATATCATCTTTATATATCCTGTCTGATCCCCCAGCAAAGTAACCTTTTCCTTCTAGATCCTCTACGTACTTCCTTTTAAATTCTCTTACTGTTCCTTGATTTGTAGTCATATCTGGGCCTCCCGTTCTTAGTTGTTCCCTTGGCCAGTTATAAATTCCCTTAGGCAGAAACTGTGCATTCTCTTCTTTGTTCCTATCAACAAGTATTTATTGGCTTTTCCATACTCAGCATGGTGAAGCATTCAAAAGCATAAATTACAAAACAAATAATTTAGCTTGAAAGAAAAATCTTACCCATATAAAACTGTAGTAGTTACTGTAAGAATTCGTATAATAGAGGCCGGGCTCGGTGGCTCACGCCTGTAATCCTAGCACTCTGGGAGGCCAAGGCTGGTGGATCACTCAAGCACAGGAGTTTGAAACCAGCCTGATCAAGAGCGAGACCTCGTCTCTACTAAAAATAGAAAGAAATTAATTGGCCGACTAAAATATATAGAAAAAATTAGCCAGGCATGGTGGCACATGCCTGTAGTCCCAGCTACTTGGGAGGCTGAGGCAGCAGGATCGCTTGAGCCCAGGAGTTTGAGGTTGCTGTGAGCTAGGCTGATGCCACAGCACTCTAGCCCGGGCAGCAGAGTGAGACTCTGTCTCAAAAAAAAAAAAAAAAAAAGTATAATATAATAGAGATGTTAGTCCTAATCCTATGCAGTTCTGTCCCAGGGGATACAAAACTGCTCAAGATTTATGTGCCCAAAGCATTCGTACCCCTATAATATTCTGAAATTAAAAAATAAAGAACACTGAAGATGTATAGGGTGCCTGGGCCCTCAAAGAAATTTAACCTTGGAACCTGCAGTAAAAGTCCCAGTGATCTAGAGAGAGTAGATGTCCCCCGTAGAGCTGCTCATACTCAAATAATCAGTGAATATCTCCAAACCATAATGATGAACCAAAGGCCAGCTTCTTGGTCCAATTTTCATGGATTCCATAATTTCCAGTATCTATGTATGCTTCAAGGGGAAGAGGGCACCTGAAAATCGGTCACTACATTAGCCAGGCAGATAAGGCCAGTATCAAATTTAATTTCATTCAGAAAAATAAAATTAAAATTAATATAAAATAAAATGCTTTTTAAATTAAATTAATTTTTTTTTCTTTTAAGAGATGGAGTCTCACTCTTGCTCAGCCTGGTCTCAAACTCCTGAGCACAAGCAATCCTCCCGCCTCGGCCTCCTCCTAATCCTAGGAGGATTATAGGTGTGACCCACGGTGCCTGACCGCAAATTAAATTAACTTTTTTAATGGGTGAAATTTCTACACAGTATTAAGCAATTCATAAGGTTACATAAATTAGGGTGGTCATAGGTTGTTTTTACCTCCCAGTGTCTCTTCTTCTGTTAACCCTCTCTCAATTTTCCTTTGAAACTCTCCTTACTCCATTCTGAGTCCACTTGATTCAGGCAGGGCTCTACTCCCAGTTTTGGGGGTGGAACATGTGACCCAGATCGGACAAGTTAGCATCCAGAATTCCACTTAGCACAGTGTTGGTCTAGGGATGACCAATCAAGTGAGAAAGTGAATTCCAGGAGTTGCTTAAAAATTTCCAGGAAGAATTGCTCTCTACTTTTCCTTTGAACTCGAACCTGGGCAGTTATGAAGCTGGAGCTTTAAGGTGTGTGGAAGGAGGAGGGGAGAGATCATATAGAGCTCAAGAATAAAGCTAACTCAATGGAAGGCAGAACTCAGAAATGGAAAGCAACCAAATCCTGATGACAGTGTTGGAGCCTCTTTCGAACAGAACACCAATAAAGGAAGATACACCCTGAAATTTTAAGTTACATGGATCATTAAATTTCCTTTTATTGTTTAACAAATCCACTTGAGCTGAGTTTTTTGTCATTGGCAACCCAAGGGTCCTAATTGAGTCACACATAAATTCTAAATTGTATGGTGCCTACTCTGCATGTTGACAGGGACTAAGAGGTACAGTCAGGGTGGTGCCAGTCAGGGAAGACTTTATGAATAAACTGGGGCTTGAAAGAGTCAGAAA
Organism: Lepilemur ruficaudatus; assembly: GCA_963574885.1. Lineage (NCBI taxonomy): Eukaryota > Metazoa > Chordata > Mammalia > Primates > Lepilemuridae > Lepilemur > Lepilemur ruficaudatus. Next base: position 28,604 of record CAUYRT010044105.1, read on the forward strand.
GAGATAAGGAGAAAGACAAGTGGAAGTGAATGCCTAATGCCTTGGGGTAGGAATGAGCGCACTGGGTATTGGAGCCCTAGGGAGAGGAGGACAAGGGTCAGGGTGGAAAGGATGGGAAGTTAAGCCAGTTAGAATGGGGCTGGGTTATGCAGAGCCTTGAAACTGGGGTAAAGGAATTTAATGTGATGCAATAGGAACAAATTGGTAATTAAGGAAGGTTAGATCATGATGAATGTGGTTAAGGATGAGAGAACCTGATATTAGGAAGACTGACTTTCTAAATTGATACATAACATAGGCCTCAAGAGATACCATGGTGGGATCAGCAAGGTGTAGAAGAGATAGATGGATAGAAATGAGAGCTGTTTAAAGGGAAAAATTTATAGGTTTTGGTGGGTATAGATAATGAAGACGATAAGTTACATACAGGTGGATTCAGCACCCTTTGGACATTACATGCAGGAACATAAAACTTGGAAAAATGAATCAAAGTTAAAACACAAAAAGGAGTGGGGAATTGGGGAGAAAGAACCAAATTTCTCATCACAATATCAGCTGAGGATTTCCTTTGTAAGTCTGTATTTCTGCAACGAACATAATATATTGAAAATCTTGATCTGTCTGTTTCTCTCCATCTTAATTACCTCCATTCTAGTCCAAGCCATCATTGTTTCTCACCAGGATGATTGAAATTTTCTCTTAAATGATCTATCCACTTCACTGTTATCTCCTTCTCCTCTGTATTGGGGGTCCCCAAGACCCCCTCTAATTTCAATAATTTGCTAGGAAGACTCACAGGTCTCAGAATATAGTCATATGGATATGATTTATGGCAGCAAAATGATTCAGAGCAAAATCAGCAAATGAAAAAGCCACATGGGGCAAAGTTCTGAGGAAACCAGGCCCAAGCTTCCAAGGGTCCTCTCTCATTGAAGTCACACAGGATGTGCTTAATTCCTCCCAGCAACAGCTTATGACAACACAAGTGAAATGTTGACAACCAGGGAAACTTTTTAAATACTTAGTACCTAAGGGTTTTATGGGAGCTAGTCACATAGGCACCTTCTGCCTGGCACATATGCAAATTCCAGATTCCTCAAAAGAAATCAGGTCTCCAGCATTGCTAAGGTCTGAATGTTTATGCCCTCCCAAAATTCATATGTTGAAATCCTTACCCACAAGGTGACAGTATTATGAGGTGGGACCTTTGGGAGGTGATTAGGTCATGGGGGCAGAGCCCTCAATTGGTATCAGTGCCCTCATAAAAGAGGCCCAAGAGAGACCCTCATCCTTCCTGCCATGTGAGGACACAGCAAGAAGGTGAACCAGAGAGTGGGCCCTCACTAGACACCAGATTTGCCAGTGTCTTCATCTCAGACTTCCCAGCTTCCAAAACTGTAAGAAATAAATTTCTGTTGTTTATAAACCATCCAGTTTATGGTATTTTGTTATAGCATCCCACATGGACCTTGGCATAAAACACATTATTTGTATAGTTTAGATACAATAAACCATTCTTTTCAGTTGCGTGGTGGGAACCCTCTCAAAATCCAAGTTCCAGCCAAGGGCCAACATTGTAAACTGGACTTTCAAAGGATAGCTGTCAGATCTGCTGTGTTAACTCTTTTCTTCTGCATACCTTCCAACCCTTTCTTCAATCAGGAACTAGAGGGAATCTTCTTAAAATATAAACCAGATTATATATATTGTACTTAGCCTAAAATTCAAACTCTTTACCATGACGCACAATTTCCTGCATGACATCAACACTGCATTCCTTCCAAACTCATCTCTTGCCACTCCACTCAGCATCATTCTCTAGCCACATTGGCCTCAAATTTTCTAGAATATTACTGACCAAAAGATCTTTCCACGATGATGAGAATGCTCTTCTGTACTGTCCAGTTTTCTGCTGGCATCCACCAACCACATGTTAACTATTGAGCACTTGAAAGGTGGTTAGTGGGCCTGAGGAAATAAATTTTTAATTTTAATTAATTTAAATTTAAATAGCCACATATGGCTAGTAGCTATCACATTGAGCAGCTCAGTTCTAGAGCACATCAAGCTTTTCCCATCTTAAGGCCTTTTGTTGTGTGGCAATTACCCTGATGCAATGGTAAACTTCAATTATACTACCAGGCAGGCTATCCCAAAGAGCAAGAATAGAAGGGCTTACAGACCAAATTAAAATGCTTAAATCACACACACAACTTTATTAAATTAGCTTAAAACACAAGTCAAAAATCAAGGGGAAAGAAAAGGGGTAATTAACACACTGTTAGGAATGGGTATGAAGCAAGGTGGAAGGATCGCACTACTTAAAGCCTGGGTTATGCAATGTGTGTGTGTCCCACATCTCTCTGTTGCATCAGCCTTCTCTGCTGATGAGTCAGAGTTGAGGATCAAGCAAGGGGGTCCACAGACAGAAGGTGTCCTGGGTCAGTGACACACACTTGTTTTACCAGGAGGATTTAGGAGGAACAAGTACACCTGGCCTATAGCTGTAGCTTGCCAATTAACCTGCTGAACAACTATGGGTTTTATTTGAGCTATGTGGGTTTATGTTCTTTGGGCAGAGGGCACATGGACCAAAGAGTGGTTGAATTAAGACCTCGTAAATATTAAGTGTTCATGTATATTTAGTGTATCCTGGTCATTAAATAAATGTCCTGTATATATTTAATTTGTCATGAATATTTAGTGCCTATGTGCCTCATATATATTTATGCCTCATGAATATTACTCTGGGTTCTTTCATTTCTTTCTACATTTAACACACACGCTCTACCCACTAATTACTTACCTATACTTAACATAGCTTTTGAGTTTCATCTATCTCATTTGTTTTTTATTTTTTTCTGCAGCATAACACTATTTTCAAAGAGTATAACAAATGCATGCTGCACCTCTGTAGACGTTTCTCCTCTGTAGGACCTTCCCTCTCTGTAGTGACCTTCCTCTGGCTCATCCTATAATGAGCTCTTGCAGATCCTTTAGGTCTTGGTGGAAATGTCACCTACTCAGAGAGGTCTTCCAGTATCAATGTTCTGTTATAGACTTAATAACACAGACCCGCCCTCAACTCTTATGTTGAAGGCCCAACCCCAAACATGACTGTATTTGGAGACAGGGCCTTCAGGGAGGTAATTAAGGTTAACTGAGGTCAGGTCATAAGAGTGAGGCCCTAATCTGTAGGATTGGTGTCTTTATAAGAAGAGGAAGAGAAAACACCCTAACTCCTCCCTCACCCCTCCAGGCACAGAGGAAAGGCCACGCTAAGACATAGCAAGAAGACAGCTGTCAATAAGCCAGGAAAAGAAGCATTCACCAAAGTACAACCCTGATAGCACCTTAATCTTAGACTTCTAACCTCTAGAACTGTGAGAAAATATATTTCTGTTGTTTAAGCTACCCAGTCTGTAGTATGTTGTTATGGCAGTCTCTGAACTGTTTCTACCCACAGTATTTCTGAAACTAAATGTGTGGGTTTTTTTCTCACACCAACCAATTTTCCAACTCTCTAGATACCAACTGGGCGTCCAACAATTTGATTCGATCCTGACACTATCTGCAGTTAGCATCAGATCCCACAAGTTAAAGGCTCAGTCCCCCACGTCAGATGCCAGTTGTAAGTCCCTGGTTGCCACCTGCACTTCTGACCAACCAGCTATAAATCAGGGGTTCTCACCACCCACCCACCCCTCATGTTTAACAGTTTGCTAGAATGGCTCACGGAACTCAGGAAAACACTTCATTTACTATTATTTTAAAGAATAATTTTAAATATTTTAAATATTTAAAGAATATTTTACTTTATTTTAAAGAATATAATGCAGGAACAGCCAAATGGAAGAGATAGATAAGGAAAAGTGCAGGAGGGTGGGGGCTTCCATGCCCACTCTGGGGGCACCACCCTACAAGCATCTTGATGTGTTCACCAACCCAGAAGCATTCTGAACACTATCCTTTAAAGTTTTTATGGAGGTTTCATCATGTAGGCATGACTGATTAAATCACTGGCATTGGTGATTAAGTGAGCCTCCAGTGCCTCTCCTCTCCTCAGAGTTGAAGGTGGGCTAAAAGTTCCAAGCCTCTAATCAAGCCTTGGTCTTTCTGGAAATGAACCCCTATCCTGAGGCTATCTAGGGGAACCTAGCCACCAGTGATCTTATTAGCATACAAAAGACATTCTTATCATTCCAAGGGTTCCAAAGGTTTTAGAAGCTGTGTGTCAGAAACCAGGGGGAAATATCAAATATTTATTTTTATTATTTTATTTTTATTTTATTATTTTATTATTAAAGTATCACTCAGCTCTAGCAGACAATAAACCATCTGTCAGATCCATCTAAAATAGGTCTTCTCCACCCCAATTTATCTGCTAAAATTTTATTTATTTTTTCACACTTATCATAATTTATTATTTTATTCATTTATTTGTTCACTTTGTTCTTACCTGTCTCCCTCAATAAATTGTAAGCTCTGATATGGCTGCAGCTACGTGTGTTTTGCTCACTGTTGTAGCCTCAGCAGGTTGTCAATGAGTATTTGCGAATGGAACTTCAAAGCACATATTCAAAAATGAAGGAATAAAACCTCAAAGTGCATATTAACATATGGGGAAAAAATTACTACAGATAAGCAAGCCTGGCTCTTGAAAGTACATTTGCAATATATTTATGTGCCTGAAACCAATCTTTTTATTGTTGGAAAATATACATAACATAAAATTTACCATTTTAACCATTTAAAAATGTACAGTTTTCTGTGGCATTAAGTACATTCACATTATTGTGCAACTATTGCTCCTATCCCTCTCCAAAACTTTTTCATCATCCCAAACTGAAACAGATTGGGATGTGCCCACTAAATAATAACACATCCTTCCCTCCTTCCTCCAGCCCCTGGCAGCTACCACTCTGCTTTCTGTCTCTATGAATTTGACTGCTCTAGGTACCTCACACAAGTACAATCGTACAGTATTTGTCCTTCTGTGACTAGCTTATTTCACTCAGCATAATGTCTTCAAGGTTCATTTATGTTGTAGCATTGTCAGAATTTCATTCCTTTTTAAGGATGAATAATATTCCACTGTATGTTTATACCACATTTTTTTTTTTTTTTTTTGAGACAGAGTCACACTCTGTTGCCAGGGCGAGAGTTCTGTGGCATCAGCCTAGCTCACAGCAACCTCAAACTCCTGGGCTCAGGCGATCCTCCTGCCTCAGCCTCCTGAGTATCTGGGACTACAGGCATGCGCCACCATGCCCGGCTAATTTTTTACATATATTTTTAGTTGGCCAATTAATTTCTTTCTATTTATAGTAGAGACGAGGTCTCGCTCTTGCTCACGCTGGTCTCGAACTCCTGACCTTGAGCTATCCACCTGCCTTGGCCTCCCAGAGTGCTAGGATTACAGGCGTGAGCCACCGCACCCGGCCTATACCACATTTTTTAATCCATTCATTTGTAGATGAACATTTGGGTTGTTTCCACCTTTTGGCAATTGTAAATAAAGCTGCTATGAACACTAGTGTACAAATATCTGTTTGAATCCCTGCTTTCACTTCCTATGAATATATACCTAGAAGTGGGATTGCTGGATCATATGGTAATTTCATGTTTGACATCTAAGTATTTCCTTTATTTTCTCTAGACAAAGCTCTTACAATAGAGTTCGAATTTTCAGTATTCTAGTCTTTTGTGCAGGCTGGCACTGCCTAGCTGGGAAATCAGCCAAGGAAGACTTCCTAGATTGTTTAACTTAGCTAACTCTTCTTGTTTGCACTATCAGACTCCATTAGTTGCCTAGAATAGAGAAGAGAACAAACGTGTTCTAAACAAGCTGTTTGGGATTTTTCTCAGGCAGGGTTGCTATACCTTCAAGGTTAGACTAATAAAAAACTTAAAGTCAATGAGAGAAAAACCACAACAGAAATCTGACGCCAAACTCTGATAATTGAGGCAGAGCCTTGACTGTTTTTCCTCTATAAACGATAAAGAGAGAATCAAGCCTATTTTAGTGTGGTTTGTGAGATTCTCTATTTTAGGTTGTACTGAAGAAAAATTATAGTTCCAGAATCTTCTTGGTATTTTGCTTTTCTCCTAACAGAGGTTAGAAGGGTAGAGGAGTAAGAAAGAATGTTGGACTGTGTGTAAGAAGTCTGGTTTCTAGTGGGATCTTGCCACGGACTTGCTATGAGCACTAAGTCACTGGCTCTTGAGCTGCAATTTCCTCCGCCAGGAGTTGAGAGAACTGTTGCTTCTCCAAGAAGTCTTAACAGCTCTAATGTTACAGAATTTTTTTTAACCTCTAGATATTATTTCTCATTTTTCTCTAATTCCCAGAGAGCAGTGTATAACTTATTTGCGTACATGTTTTATCTACCCTGCTAAATTGTAAGGTCCTAAAAAAAGAACATTCTGCTTGCTATCCCTCATGGTTTAGCACTGTATCTTTTGTAAATTAAACAAATATTTGAAGGAAAGAGAGGAGAATGAATTGAGCTACCTCTTTCGGTTTTGAAGATAATTTTTCAATGAGAATATTTCTTCTTTTGGTGAGATAAATATCCTTTTAGCTAGGTAATAATGATTATGTTATAGTAATGATATTGCTCCCTATGTTGTCCAATTAAAAATAATTTGTAGCCCGGGCACAGTGGCTCACGCTTGTAATCCTAGCACACTGGGAGGCTGAGGCGGGTGGATCGTTTGTGCTCAGGAGTTCGAGACCAGTCTGAGCAAGAGCTGTTCCCTGTTTCCACTAAAAATAGAAAGAAATTATTTGGCCAACTAAAAATATATAGAAAAAATTAGCCGGGCATGGTGGCGCATGCCTGTAGTCCCAGCTACTCGGGAGGCTGAGGCAGGAGGATCGCCTGAGTCCAGGACTTTGAGGTTGCTGTGAGCTAGGCTGAAGCCACGGCACTCTAGCCCGGGCAGCAGAGTGAGACCCTGTCTCAAAAAAAAAAAGAAAAAGGGAAAATTTATTCTCTTCTGTCATTGTATACCAAAAATAAATAAATAAATAAATAAATAAATAAATAAATAAATAAATAAATAAATAAAAAGGAAAATTTATTGACTCGTGTATGTGAAAACTTTACCCTTGGCTGAATGCAGGGCTGAATATTGTCATTTGTTGTCATTTGGACTTGCTCTTACTCGTTCCATTTCTTGGCTTTTTCTCTGTCAGGTTAGTTCTACCTTCATGGTTATAAGGCTCGGAGTGCCAACCTTACATGCTGTCCTCTCAGCAATCTTGGTGTTAGGACAGTGCCTCTTTTAGAACAGTTCTGACAGCTCCCCAAGTTGAGTTGCATTGTTTGATTGGTCATGTATAGGGACATGCCTGCACCATCATTGCTCTAGGTGTATGGAATACACTGATTGTCTAGGCCTGGGTTATTGCCCATGTGGAGTCCAGGGTTAGTGCTTACCTTCTTCTGAACCTCACGGACTGAGAATGTTGGGGAAGTGGCTCCCCACTGGAAAATTGGGGATTCTGAAACTGAAGAAGGCACAATGGATGACTGGCAGGCATGAACAGTGGGACTCCACAACAAAACTGACAGTAAACAAATCCTAGCTCTGCAAAACAAAACTATTTTTAAATGCATAGTCATCTTTATTTTAATTCATAAATACACTAGCTGTTTATGCTAATTAGGTGAATTTTTTGTTGTTTTCAGAAACACTAGACCCCAAAGACTTTTATTATGTGGATTATGAGTATTTACATTAGGAATTAAAACCAATATGGATTTTTTTAATAAAAGAGATTTAGGTTTTCACATGCTTCTGCATTCCATTCATCTCATTATGTACTTGTTGTGAAGTTATTTGGAAACTCCACTATCTACTTAAGAATATCTTAGTGTTATTATGACAAATTTTGACCTCAGAGGCACTCTGGAAGGATCTCTAGGCCTATTGGGTCAAAGGAACATAGTGACTTTTTTTTTGAGACAGAGTCTCACCGTGTTGCCCAGGCTAGAGTGCCGTGGCGTGGGCCAAGCTCACAGCAACCGCAAACTCCTGGGCTGAGGCGATCCTCCTGCCTTAGCCTCCCGAGTAGCTGTGACTACAGGCATGCGCCACCATGCCCGGCTAATTTTTTCTGCATATTTTTAGTTGGCCCATTAATTTCATTCTATTTTTAGTAGAGACGGGGTCTCGCTCTTGCTCAGGCTGGTCTCGAACTCCTGAGCTCAAGCAACCCTCACAGCTCGGCCTCCCAGAGTGCTAGTATTACAAGCATGCGCCACCGTGCTCAGCCCAGATATTAAGTTTTGAGAATCATTTTCTTTGGTTTGATGCTGCCTTCTAGACCCACTGGGACACTGGTGCCACCTCTGTGGCTCTTCTGGGTAGGGGTTGCACCCCCAAGCTTCTGGGCAGCTGCTATCTGGCCTGTTGACTCCTCTCCTGCCTCCACTTTGAATGTGAGGAGGCAGTCCTGATGATCTCTTTGGGATCATTCTTCCTTTGTCTGGAAGAATAGTGTACATTTGCAGCCGAATAGCTCTATGATCTGGTCCTATAAAATCTGACAAGTCCTATGGCCTTCCTTCAGTTTGTCCTGTCTCTGACGCCTTTAGTTAAAACTGGCAGTGTTCCTGCTGGGGTGGCTGATTAGGTTTGTGGTTCACAATCATACTAATCACCTTATCAAACGGTTGTTTGGCTATACCCTTCATGTTGTCTTCAGAACAAACTTCATTATATTTTGCAATGTGAATAGCTGAGAATTTCCCAAATCTTTTAGTTTTGGTTCCCTTTGGCTTAACAATTCCTTCTTCAATTTATTTCTTTCTTCTTGCATTTTACTATAAGTAGTCAGAAGGAACCAAACCACTTCCTCAACATTTTGCTTAGAAATTTCCTCAGCTGAATATTCAATTTCACTGTTCACACGTTCTACCTTCCACAAAACACTAGAACACAGTTCAGCTACGTTGCCATTGTTCATCCCCCGAAGCACATGTTTCTGGCTTCTAACCAGGGCTCTGTTTCCAGCCTGTGGGAATGGCCACCCACGGGCTGCAACCCTTTATGAGAAATAAAGTTCTCCTTTCCAAACTAAAAAAAAATAAAAGGCCAGGCACAGTGGCTCACATTTGTAATCCTAGCACTTTGGGAAGCTGAGGTGGGAGGATCGATTGAGGCCAAAGTTGAAGACCAGACTGAGCAACATAGCCAGAATTTATCTCTACCAAAAAAATCCAAAAATTAGCTGGACATGGTGGCGTGTCCCTGTAGTCCCAGCTACTCGGGAGGCTGAAGCAGGAGGATTCTTGAGCCAAGGAGTTTGAGGTTGCAGTGAACTAGGCTGACACCACGGCACTCTAACTCAGGCAACAGAACAAGACTGTGTCTCAAACAAACAAAAACTAACACAGTTAAGCAAAGTTCTTTGCTACTTTATAACAAGGGTCATCTTTTTTCCATTGTCCAATAAGATGTTTCTCATTTCCATTTGAGACCTCACCAGAATGGCCTTTACTGTCCATATTTCTAGTAACATTCTGTTGATGATTGTTTATGTATTTTCTAAGATGATGGAAGCTTTCTCTCCAGTTCTCCTCTTTTCTTTCTGAACTCTTACCAGAATCATCACCCTTAACATCCATATTTCTAGCATGCACCTTAAAACTCCTCTAGCCCCTACCCATTACCCAGTTCCAAAGCTGCTTCCACATTTTTAGGGATCTGTTACAGCAGCACATTACTCTCAGGACAAAATCCATACTAGTCTGGATTCTCCAGAGAAACAGAACCAGTAGGAGATAAATACATACACTCGCCATAAGGAACTGGCTCATGGTTATGGAGGCTGAGAAGTCCCATGATTTGTGGTCAGCAAGCTGGAGACCCAGGAAAGACCAATCCAAGTCCAAAGGCCTGAGAAGCAGGAGAGCTGACGGTATAAGATCTAGTCTGAAGGCAGGAGAAGACCAGTGTCCCAGCACAAGATAGTCAGGCAGTGCAAGCAACTTCTGCCCTTACTCAGGTTCTTCTGTTCTGTTCAGGATTGGATTGAGCCCACTTACACTGGGGGGGGAGGCAATCTGCTTTATTCCATCTGTGGATTCAAATGTTAATGTCATGCAAAATCACCCTTGCAGACATACCCGGAATAATGTTTAACCAAGTATCTAGGCACCTCACAGCCCAGTCAAGTCGACTCATAAAATTTGTTATTACAGTGGCCTATCAGTTTCTATTATAAAGATATTATTGATAAAATGTGAGTTTATTTCACTTCTGTTTTAGCTGTTTTCTTATTATGAAAATAAGCTTTTAGTTACATAGATGTTACACAAATGAAATATAAGAAATGTTTAATTCCAAGCAAAAAAATTTCCATCAGGATATTTTTTATCTGCTTACCTGTCTTTTTTGTTTGTTTGTATGTAGTCTCTAAAAATAGGATCATTCATTATATTTTGTTTTGTAACCCACTTTTTCTATTTAAAATATATACTTTGAGCACTTTTCTGTCACAAAATATTAGTTTATGACTTTTTTTTTTTTTTTTTTTTGAGACAGAGTCTCACTCTGTTGCCTGGGCTAGAATGCCATGGCATCAGCCTAGCTCCCTGCCACCTCAAACTCCTGGGCTCAAGCAATCCTCCTGCCTCAGCCTCCCGAGTAGCTGTGACTACAGGCATGTGCCACCATGCCCAGCTGATTTTTTCTATATATTTTTTAGTTGTCCAATTAATTTCTTTCTATTTTTAGTAGAGATGGGGGTCTCACTCTTGCTCAGGCTGGTTTTGAACTCCTGACCTTGAGCTATCCTCTCGCCTCGGCCTCCCAAAGTGCTAGGATTACAGGCGTGAGCCACCGTGCCCAGCCTATTTATGACATTTTTAGTGACTGTATAATAGTCTATTGAATGGATATACATTTTTCAATCAATTCTCTATTGTTGGACACATGTTTTCCAATTTTTCACCGTTACAAGCAACTGTATTACACTCTTGTTATCTCTTAATGTTTTAATTATAAAATGAATACATGCCCTATCTAACTCAAAAATATACAATTGTATGAAATAAAAAGCAACATTCCCTATTTATTTCCCAGCACTTCTATTCCCCATGAGGCACCCACTATTAATAGTTTACTGTGTATCCTTCTGAATGTTTGTTTCCTAACTCCTTTTTTTTTTCTTTTCCTTCTATTCTATTAACCTATTGCCTTTGTTTTCTGCCCTTGGCATGCTGCACCTCAAACAGTCTCTTTGCTCTTCTTGTTTGCGTCTTAGTCTGGGAAACCAGACAAACAAATCTGTTAGAATTATGTGTAAATTTAGACAAAATAATTTATGAATGAAGGCCTTACAATTCTCTGATCAAAGAGTATGAACTTTACTGGTTACATTTTCTGTTTTGTATCTCAAGTGCTATTAGGCATCTAACACCTACTTCCTGATACTAATTGCATCAGAGAGCTAGAAAAGCAACTGTCAAATGAGTGAGGTGTTACTATCTTTTTTTTTTTTTTTTTGTGAGACAGAGTCTCAATCTGTTGCCCGGGCTAGAGTGCCCTGGCGTCAGCCTAACTCACAGCAACCTCAAACTCCTGGGCTCAAGCGATCCTCCTGCCTTAGCCTCCCAAGCAGCTGGGACTACAGGCATAAGCCACCATGCCCGGCTAATTTATATATATATATATATATATATATATATATTTTATTTGCCTGGCTAATTTCTTTCTATTTTTAGTAGAGATGGGGTCTTGCTCTTGCTCAGGCTGGTTTCGAACTCCTGACCTTGAGCGATCCTCTCGCCTCGGCCTCCCAGAGTGCTAGGATTACAGGCCTGAGCCATCAGCCTGAGGTGTTACTATCTTTACTTTTCATAAGCTGAGAGTGAATTACATTTACGAAACATTTTAATGCTATCTTTTCACATGTTCACACAACTCACCATGAAAGGGAAATTCTGTAAAATAAGAAAACAGTAGTCAAAGATAGTTTTTTTTAGTGTGTTCATTCATTCAGTAAATGTTTACTGAGTGCCTGCCACCTACCAGGCACTGCATAGATATTAAGAATGTGAAGATGAAAAAAAACAAACCTCTTCACTATTTTTTTTAAAGCTTCCACAAACACTGTTTAGGAACACCTAATAGTGCATGTTATAGTTTTCTTTGACTGGATTCTTCCTTCAAAATCTGCATTTGAGGCTGGCCGAGTGCAGTGGTGTTTACAACTAATTGATCACACAACCACTTACAGATTCCTTTGTTCCTTCTTCACTCTTCACTCCCACTGCGTCACTGGACTAGCCTAAAAAAAAAAGAAATCCGCCTTTTGTCTTTCAAAGATGTATAGTGGTAAACTCAGTTCTCTATTGATAACATGTTGGTACTTGGGCCTCTGCTTATTTTTCTATGTGGTTTTTTTTTGCTATCATAGTGTAGTTATGCCCCAGTCTCCCTGGCAGCATTTACTTTAAGTGCAAGAGGGAAGTCCCATCTAGGTGGTTACCAAGGGCATTTGAACTCACCGCAGGCCTTTTTTGTAAAACTAAGCCCAGAGACGTGACATTGCAATTCACATCGTCTAATATTCTTTCCTTTTTTCTTTCTCTCTCTTTCTTTTCTTTGTTTTCTTTCTTTTTTCTTTCTTACTACAAAAATTGCTGGAATGCCAGGAGTTTGGTTAGGGGTGAGTAGGGAAGTTTGGAATGTTTTTAATCCTGTATTCAGTGTTCTTGGTAACATTAGAAGAGCAGCAGAGCTGTGAATCCAGTCATGCTCTTGGCTGAAGCAGTCTACCCTGACTTAAGTGCTCCTCACATGAAAAAAGATCTAGGGCTTTAGTTGATAGTAAATGCAACCTGAGCCAGTGATGTCGCTGGCTGCCAAAACAAGGAAATGTGATCTGAACTGGCATTAAGAGAAGGATGGTGGCTGGGACAAGGAAAATAATAGTCCCAGAGTACACTCTGCAATGGTCAGATCACGCCTGGAGGATGGTATTTCCCGCTGCATGTTAAGAGTGATGTTGATAAGTTGGAATATACCCAAGTTGGGCAACAGGATAATGAATGGCCTAGCAATTATGTCCTTTGAGGAACAGTTGGAGGATCTGGGGTAGTTTACCCTGGAAACTAGAAGACATGGTGGTGTGGGATAACTATTTTCAAACATTCGCTGGGCTATCATGTAGAAGAATTGGACTCTTCTATGTAATCTCAGCAAGCACAACTTAGACCAATAGGTGTACATTACAAAGTAGCTGGTCTTGTCTCCATAAAATGAAGAATTTTCCAGTGCTTATGACCATCTAGAAAATAGCAGCTCTGAAAGGCAGTAACTTAACCATAATAGAGGGTGCTGGAAAAGAGGCTGGCTGACTTAACATCAGAAGATTCATTAATAGGATGGGAAGTCTGGAGGAGATTACCCAATGCAAAATCCTTTTGAGATTCAAAGGTTTTGATGATGAACCTTAAGAAAGAAAAAGGTGTCAGTATTTTTCTTCTCAGTTTCCATACAAGTATTGACCAAAGAAACTGTGTTAGAATAGATTCTATGGCAGATTATCAAAGTTATGGCAGTAAAGAGAAAAAAAGCCATAGTTACTTTGTTTTCCCTGGTGGTTATTTATTCTGCGTATAAAGGTTTAAGTGTACGTGTTTTTTTTCCAAAACAGGTTGCAGTGTTACAGCTCTTTTAGAATTTGTCTATCAGGGCCGGGCGTGGTGGCTCATGCCTATAATCCTAGCGCTCTAGGAGGCTGAGGCAGGAGGATTGCTTGAGTCCAGGAGTTGGAGGTTGCTGTGAGCTAGGCTGATGCCATGGCACTCTAGCCTGGGCAACAGAGTGAGACTCTGTCTCAGGAAAAAAAAAAAAAGAATTTGTCCATCAGGTTTTATGGTCCTCACTGGACGACCCTTTTAAAAAATAAAAACAAAACAAAACAACAAAAGAAACCAGGTTGAATAATTTTTTTTTCACTTAAAAAATTCCCCAGAGCCTTGGTGTGCTTTCTTTGTCATGAAACTTCTGATCCTCTTAATATCTTATTTTCAGGGCATTATATTTTGACAAGATTACCCTCAACCCAATATTACAAAGCAGCATTTCAGAAAATGGTAATTTGTGTTCACATGTCAAAGAACCAGCCCTGTGGAACAATTGGTGATTTTTTTTTTTTTTTTTTTGGAGACAGAGTCTCACTCCGTTGCTGGGGCTAGAGTGCCTTGGCGTCAGCCTGGCTCACAGCAACCTCAGACTCCTGGGCTCAAGTGATCCTCCTGCCTCAGCCTCCCCGAGTAGCTGGGACTACAGGCATGCGCTACCATAGCCGATTAATTTTTTTTCTATATATTTCTAGCTGGCCAATTAATTTCTTTCTATTTTTAGTGGAGATGGGGTCTCAAGCTCTTGCTCAGGGTGGTTTTCAACTCCTGACCTTGAGCGATCCTCCCGCCTCGGCCTCCCAGAGTGCTAGGATTACAGGTGTGAGCCACCGCGCCCAGCTGATTTATGCTGTCTTTAAAAAAATGTTTATTGTGAGTTATTATCAATCCTTTTTTACCCGTTTTTCAATTGGGGTATTATTGTGTGTTTCCTATTTGCTTTCACTATGCTGTTTATACACAGCATAGTAGATGCTAAATAAATCCTAGTCAGTATCATCGTGCTGGACCAATAATCCGATAAACAATTCAACAGAACAAGTGCCTCTCGGTTGCCCAGCACAGTGCTGACTTCCGAGAATACAGAGCTGCCTGAGATCAGGCCCTTGCCCTAGTACTCAGAGAACGTGATCCACAGGTTGCTGCAAAGGCCAACCCGAGGTTGCAGAAAGGTCTGACGATGTGTGATTGTTGAGTGACTCACAGACAGGCAGCACAAGAGAGGCGGGAGGGGCCTCGTGGAGAAGGAGCAGCTGAGCGAAGGCACAGATCTCTGAATCAGCAGGCTGCAGGCGTGAACAGTAAGCCGGCATTCGAACTGTGAGGCTTGTAAGGCTCGTCATGCAACCCATCAGAACCTTAATTTCCTTATCTGTAACAGGAAATAACGTCTACTTACTTGCGAAGATGTGAGGATTCAATAAAGTAATGTTTGTAAATATTTATACTTGAACTGGGCACATCAACTGGCATAAAGTGTTCAGTAAATGTTAGCCACTGTTACCACTATGCTTCAATGACACCTTATGACAATTGTAAGCGGTGTCCTTCCAAGAGCAATTTATTCTCTGGTAGTTGACTGAGAATGAGGGTGACGAGGGTTCACAAGAAACCATTTTAGTCCTGAAGAGCTTTAAGACACAGGGGCCAGGGCTGGCTTCGCAGTCCCAGACAGGCGGCAGCGTTACGTCCCCCAGTCCGCGTCCCTGCGCCGGAGGGCGGCGCGGAGCCGGGCTCCCAGGGTCACGTGGCCGGCGGCCCCGCCCAGACTCCGCGGGTCCCCAGGGGCTGCGGCGGCCGCGGCTGCGCCTGCGCCTGCGCCGAGCCGAGCGCTCTCTGCGGCGCGAGCAGGGAGCGGCGGCGGATGGCGCTGCGAGGCCCCGCGGGCTCGGCGCCCGGCTCTCGACAGCCGTTGGACGAGGCGGTGGCGGCTGCCGAGGAGCGCGAGGCGCCGGCCCTTGCGGCTCCGGGAGTGGCGCCGGAGGACGAGGAGGAGGCCGATGGCCGCGGCCGGGGCCTGCTGCGCTGGGACGGCTTTGCGGCCTGGCTGCACTGCGTGTGCGTGGTGGGCTTCGACCTGGAGCTGGGCCAGGCCGTGGAGGTGAGGCCCGGCCGCGCCCGTCCCCGCGCTCCGCCCCTGCGCCGCGGCGCCCGCGGAGCGCGTGGCCTGCGGGCCGGCTGGCGGGCAGGACCCCGGCCGCCGCGCATCGGGCGTGGCCGGCCTCCGCTCCGCCCGTCGGCCCGGCCGCCGTCCGTGCGCACCTCCCTTGGGAGGATCCTGGGCTGCGGTTAGGGGTGAAAAGTTCTCTCTGGGCCCCTCCCAAATACTCGTTGATGTTCGTCTTTTTCTTTTTTTTTAAGCCCAGAATCACAGGAATGAATAAAAGGAGTAGCGTCACCGGTAGAAGGCTGCAGGCAGGATGTTTGGAACTTTTTCAAGAGGCGAACAATGCCCCTAACATTTGGTGAACTGTAGTAAACTTGCACAGCCAACTTTTTGCCCATAGATTGTTTTGGTTACTTGCAGTGACACGAGCCTTACACTCAGCCGGAGATGAGTCGAAATGCTCATCTCAGCATGCATTTTCTCCCTTTCTTCTTTTGTTCTTCATTTCTCTTATTTCTGGATGTTACTCCTGGAACACTTGACTTGAAAGCTGTCAAAGATGAATTTAGGAAAAATAGTTTGCTGTGATTCTGTCAACTTTTCTATCTTTATGGCACCTTATTAAAAGGCCTTCGAATCTTATCCATTCTTGACATTGTTTAGGGTCTTTTTTGTAGCATAAAAGATTTCTTGTCTTTATGTGTCCTAGAAAGTTATCAGAAGGATGTATGTTAGACATGTTTTGTTTTTGTTTTTTGGTGTTGACCGATTTTAATGTCATTCTGACTGTAGTAGGCTGATTGACTAACAGAATTGGCCAGCGGCTGGTTCATGCCAGTCCCAGCACTTTGGGAGGTAGTCCCAGCATTTTGGGAGTTAGAGGCCAGAGAATCGCTGGAGCCACAGACTTCAGACCAGCTTGGGTAACATAGAGATCTCGTCTCTACAAAAAATCAGTCTGACTTGATGGTGTGGGCCTGTAGTCCTAGCGGCTGGGGAGGCTGAGGCAGAAGGATTTCTTGAGCCTGGGAGTTCAAGGCTGCGATGAGCGATGATGGAGCCATTGCACTCCAGCCTGGATGACAGAGCTGGACCCTGTTTCAGAAAAAACAAAAGAAAGAGAAATTGGCCAGGAAGGTTTTTCTTAATGTGAAGTTACTGCTTTTGTATTCAACCTGTCTTCTTGGTGTTTTGTCATAACATAATTCCGTAAACATTAAGTTTCCACTAAGATTATGGTATTATGGTACTTGCTGGGCATAAAAATATGATATAATAATATGCTCTAACCTATATTTATAGATTGATGGAACAATTTAGGGGAGAACCAAGAATTAATCATAGTAGCTGATAGTGCAAAATGTAGTGCTTGGCACCTAGTGGCATTCAATGAATACTTGTTGATAGAACGAGTAAATACATGAGCAGTTCTTTATTGAGGTAGGAAAAACAGTCCCCAAAGACTTTGAAGAAGATATTTATAAGCTGTTTATCATGTACATTAACTTTTTTTTTTTGAGACAGAGTCTTGCTTTTTTGCCCGGGCTAGAGTGCCGTGGCGTAGCCTAGCTCACAGCAACTTCAAACTCCTGGGCTCAAGCGATCCTCCTGCCTCAGCCTCCCGAGTAGCTGGGACTACAGGCATGCGCCACCATGCCCGGCTAATTTTTTCTATATATTCTTAGTTGGCCAATTAATCTCTTTCTATTTGTAGTAGAGACGGGGTCTCACTCTTGCTCAGGCTGGCTTCGAACTCTTGACCTTGAGCGATCCGCCCGCCTCGGCCTCCCAGAGTGCTAGGATTACAGGCGTGAGCCACAGTGCCCGGCCGGATCTTTAAGCTTTATAGGGGAAAGTTATCCTGAAGGAGGGGCCAAGGTGTGCAAAAGCCTGAATGTGAGGATGGGGCAGGCAGTGGAAATGGAGACTGGAGTAGCATACATGGACCTTGTGGTGGTGGTGGAGTTGCCTGTGTGCTCTGCTGAGTTAGGCATCTCGTTGGATTCCATCCCGCAGGTACTTTTGAGGACCATCAGGGCCTTTTAGGGCAGGGGTGGCCAATACTAAACAGCCTACAGAATGCTTATTCAGAAGATGCTCTAATGTTTTGAGTTAATACCAACGTAGATTGTAGAAAGTGACCGCTTTCAGGCCCATTTTATGAGCATATGCAGTTCCCTTTAATGCTTTTATCATGAGACATCCTGAAATGAGAAAAATCCATCAGGGTCCAAAAAACATGTTTTCTTAGTAATTTGGTATCCAGTGTAGCTATCCTAAAATGTATACAATTTTGATTTGAAAAATTAGGATACTTTCTAACAATAGGGAGGGAAATTTTTTTCTTTTTCCTGATTAGTGTCTTTGTGGCACTTTACTTTTTTCCTTCAAATGGGCCTCAAGTGTATAGAATTAGATTAGTCATAATCCTTGGTTCATGACATGGTCATCATGGGCTTGTGCATGGCCCTTTTTAGTTAATTTTTATCTGTTTTATTTAGTGAGCACTGGTGAGTCAACCACCAATCCAAGAACTTGCATGTTAACAGTAGCTTACACCTGCCTTTTTGCTTCCTATTCCCCATCCTGTCTCTGCCTTCACTCACTTCTTTCAGAGGAAACAGCTACTGAATTTTCTGAAGCACCATCTAAAGACAAAACTCACAGTTTTAATGTGTGTGTGTGTGTGTGTGTGTGTGTGTGTGTGTGTGTGTGTCACAAAGCCATTTATCTGTGGTTCCTCCCTCCCTGTCAGAGTTTGGAGCCTCTTCCATCAAGTGGACCTGATTTTGGAGCATTGGGAGAAGAAGCTGAATTTGTTGAAGTTGAACCTGAAGCTAAACAGGAAATTCTTGAAAACAAAGATGTGAGTTTTCTTTTGAAGGTCTTGATATAATTGTTACTAGAAACATCCACTTTCATAAACCACGAGGGAGATGTAAAGAACTTAACCTGTGTCTGAGAAGAGTTTATAACCAAGTACAACTAGAAAGACTGGTGATGCTTAGAGAATAGTTTCTGGTTTTAGAGAAGTAGTTTTTCCTTGGTGATTATTTATGTGGGAGGTTTAGGCAAACACATTTTTGTATTTATGTTATTAAAAAAAAGTATTTCAGAAACAAACTCAAATTATACTTAAATTTAGACTTCTTTTCTGTACTCCCAGAAAAAAAAGACCGTGGATCTCAAATGAAACTTTTCCTAAACATTTTTGCCTTTGAAATTTGTATTTCCAACTCCTGAAGTGTTTACTTTCTGGTGAGGAGCCTGGGAGGAGAGGGGCTTTTCAAGTCAGCACAGCATAGGTGTGCTGTGTTGAAATCTATGCACGATCTTTAGCAAGATGCACACAGTTACTAAGTTAGAGGTCAAGGCCAGCGTCCAGCCACAGGCCAGTGCTCAGGAAGCATGTTGGGAAGGACAAGGAGGGCATCTGCGGCCTGCCTGGGTTTAGGGCTGATGTGCTTCTGGGG
Organism: Lepilemur ruficaudatus; assembly: GCA_963574885.1. NCBI lineage: Eukaryota > Metazoa > Chordata > Mammalia > Primates > Lepilemuridae > Lepilemur > Lepilemur ruficaudatus. The sequence continues at coordinate 47,848 of CAUYRT010044105.1, forward strand.
CAGCTGGCTTATAGATCTGGTTCACAGGAAGTACGGACCTAGCAAAGGGTCAGTCCAAGTGACCAGTTTTTTGAAAAGGTGTGAAAAATAAGAATAAAGTCCAGAAGTTAGAAGTATAGGTTTATTAAACTTGAAAAAAAACCTTGAAATTAATTTTAGACATTTGTCTTTAGTCTTGACGCTTAATCTCTTGCCTTGTGTCATACATAATAATCAGTGCCCCCATGTCACTTGTCACGTTTAGGTGGTTGTTCAACATGTTCATTTTGATGGGCTTGGAAGGACTAAAGATGATATCATCATTTATGAAATTGGAGATGTTTTTAAGGCTAAAAACCTCATTGAGGTAAGTGTGATCTCTACTTGGTATTCTTTTCCTGTCTGTTTTTTGAAAAACCTGTTAAGTCTCTCCGTCTCCTCAGACTTCAGAGCACCCTGTCCCCAGCCTCTCCACTGGAGACCTGCCTCCTACTCCTGAAGGTGTTGGCACCCCAAGCTGCACCCCCTCAGTTCCTGGGGTGCCTTCCTACAAACTTACACGTTATTTGCATTTACATTTACCTCCTGTCTTTCTTATCCTGGAGAAAGAAGCATCTCTCCTCTTGTCCAAGGCCAGTCTATCCTGTGTTCTTCATGAGTCTCCCAGCATCATGCTGGGAGCTGATAGGGTCACTGCACAGGCCTTCGCGGGCACCGTGCTGAGTGCTCCGGTGTGTCCTGTCCTCTGGGGCCCCGATGGTAACTCATCTGTTACACACCCCTCAACTCCTCATGGGCCTTTCTCTGTTTGTGGAGCAGTCTCCCTTCTGCACTATACCCTCCTCTTCCTCCTCCTCCTCCCCCTCCTCCTCCTCCTCCTCCTCCTCCCCCTCCTCCTCCTCCTCCCCATCCTCTTCCTCCTTCCCCTCCCCCTCCTCCCCCCCCTCCTCCTCCTCGTCCGGTTCTTTCTGTCCTTCTGCCCTTGGGACCACATTGAACAAACCTGGGCAGAGGTCACTGGCAACTTCCTGTGGCCAGGTCCAGCAGCTCCTTTCACCCTTCATTTTACTTGACCTTTCGGCAGTGTTTGGCTCTGTGGACCATTCCTACTTCATTAAAAAAGTATATATTTTAAAATATTAATATATAAGTGCAGCAAAAAAAAAAAATTATAGAAAACCAACTGGTACAGAAGGGTATTGGGGTGAAATGTGCACGTTTCCCTCCCTGGCCAATCCCCTGTCCATTCTCTAGAGGTGACATAGCTGCATCCGTCCGGATATGTTGTGTACGTATATAAACACACACGTTCTTTAAACAATAACCCTGTTCTCCGCATTTTTTTACCTGCACCTTTCTTTTTTTGACATCATAAATTATGGGGATCTTTTCACATCAGCATATGCCAGTCTGCTGGCTGCATGTTCCTCATTACACGGATGTCCCCTCAGTTACTGTAAACAGTTTTCTATTGATGGACATTTACTAGGTTGTTAAGTATGAAACGTCTGATTTCCTAAAGTGCTGAATTGGACAGTTGATATCTATGACATTTCACTTTGACACTTCTTGTTTTATTTTTATTGTGAAGATACACCCTCAGTCTTTCAAATACACGTTTTGGCTTGTGATTATCTTTTAAATTTTTTTAGAGTAATTTTTGTGAGACCATGGATAAGTCAAAAATTTGTGTTATTTTTGAATATGAGTTGCATCGTGGAACCGAGGCTACACAGACAGCTCAAAATATCAGTGAAGTGTTTGGGAAGGATGTGGCTAATGAATGCACAGTATGTCAATGGTTTAAGAAATTCTGTTCTGGTGATTTTAATCTTGAAAATGATCCACATGGGCGACCTGAGACCAAGGTGGATAATGATGAGCTGAAAGCTATAGTGGAAGCGAATCCATCTCAAGCTACGTGTGAATTAGCAGCAAGGTTTGATGTTACTATTGCAAAAATATTGGACCATTTGAAACAAATCAGCAAGGTAAAAAAGCTGGATAGATAGATGGGTACTATGTGAAATAAATGAGCGTCAGAAGAGAAATTGTCTCAAAGCTTGCCTTTCTTTGCTGTCATGATATAAAGTTGAACCATTTCTACACTGTATTGTTATGTGTGATGAAAAATGGATTCTTTTGACAATTGCAAGTGTTCGGCTCAATGGTTGGATAAAGATGAAGTGCTGAAGCATAGTCCAAACCTGAATATTCTTCAAAAAAAGCTCATGGTGTCTGTTTGGTGGTCCATTGCTGGTATTTATTATCCACTACAACTTAATGAAACCTGGTCAATCAGTTATAGCAGAAGTCTCCTGTTACCAATTGGAAGAAATGATGAGGATGCTTACGATTAAGCAGCTGAGACTGGTGAATAGACAGGCCCATCCTCTTGCAAGACGATGCTCTACAACGTGTCGCACAAACAATGCTGCTTGAACTACAAGGGCTGGGCTTCAAAGCTCTCTCTCATTCACTGTAGTCGCCAGACCTTGCACCAACTGACTAGTGCTTCTTCCAGGCTTTGGGCTACTACTTGCCAGGAGAAATATTCAATTCTCAGTAAGCTGTGGAAAACGCCTTTTGCAATTTCATTACCACTAGTTCTCCCGGCTTCTTTGCTGCTGGCACAGACAAACTACTGTTAAGATGGCAAAACTGTTCTTTGCTAACCCAGCCCTGTATCAGATGTTGTGTGCAAGACAGTCCATTTCACCTTATCGATCCTCATGGTTCTGGTTATTGCTTATGCCATTTTCACCTGATAATCTGTCTGTACCTTCCATCTAAAACATCACCCAACTCAGCAGGAGGTAGCTTGATGACTGCTGCTCTCCTCCCACAGGTATGAAAGGGTAAAATTGACAGGGGGATATATGTGACAGAGAAAATGGCCTGAAAAAGGGTAAAAATGTTTCCTGTCTCTTAAAAATCCCCTCACCCTTTTTGAGAACTAAAACCTATATCCCTGCTTCAGGCCAGCGGTCAGGAGGGGCAGGAAAGTGTCCTTTGTTCTTTGTGCCACCAGAGATGGCTCAAGGGAATTGTCCGGGCGCAGATCGGGAGATTATTTTAGTGTCTTAGCCAAAGATGGGATGAATCAGAACCTTTGAAAGCTCTGTACTTATGCCCAGAAGCAGGAC
>CAUYRT010044108.1:0-12230 GCA_963574885.1 Lepilemur ruficaudatus
TGGGAGGCTGAGGTGGGAGGATTGCTCAAGATCAGGGGTTCCAAACCAGCCTGAGCAAGAGTGAGACCTCGTCTCTACTAAAAATAGAAAGAAATCAGCTGGACAACTAAAATTATATATATATAAAATTAGCCAGGCATGATGGTCTGTGCCTGTAGTCTCAGCTACTCGGGAGGCTGAGGCAGGAGGATTGCCTGAGCCCAGGAGTTTGAGGTTGCTGTGAGCTAGGCTGATGCCATGGCACTCTAGTCTGGGCAACAGAGTGAGACTCTGTCTCAAAAAAAAAAAAAAGCACTGTTTAAATTTGGGTTATTGTCACCATTTTATTCTACTTGAATTAAGAGCCACTATTTTTCTCTGCCTTTTGCCATGTGAGGATACAATGAGAAGATGATCATCTGTAAACCAGGAAATGGGTCCTTACCAGACGCTAGATCTGTCGGTATCTTGATCTTGGACTTCCCAACCTCCAGAAGTGTGAGAAATAACCAGTCTATGGTATTCTGTTATAGCAGCTTGAACTAAGATACCACCAATGACAGGTCTAGGCAGTCAGAATGAGGAGGAGACAGTCACCTTGCCCAAAGTGATGGCAGATGCCATCCGTGCTGAAATTACCAAGTTAAGATGAAAGTGAATAAAAAAAATCACCTCAATTCTACATCTGGTCATGAGTAAGACTTTAGAGTTTGGCAGTTGTGGAAAATACAAGTGGCCTGGCCAAGGTGGAAAACAATACTTGTGACATGACACACCCATCTGCTGAAGCACCTGAAAAGGCCGCTACTCAGGAGTGTGGTAGACACAGAAGACCATGGCGTGGGTCATCTCCATGGGGGTTCTCTTTCTCCAGTAGACTGAAGAAACACAAGTGTGGACATCATCTAGCAGGAAGAGCTGTGACCTTAGTAGGCACCAATCTTGGACTGAATGCTGCTAACCAATGAACCTCTGGAAGAGGAGACCCAAGACAATGCTCTGCCTGTGTCCCACAATGAGTACGCAAAGGGTGTCAACGCATGTGTTGGAGCATATGTGAACAAAGAGCGTAAAGATGTGTGGGACGAGTGTTAAAACATCAGCGCAAACATGTGTTTAACCATGTGTGAGCAGAAGGGTGTTAAGCCATGTGGTAAAGCAAGTGTTAGAGCATATTCGATTACAAATGTTTCTCATTTGGGAGCTTAAATTATTTTCTGCCTAATTCAGTGTTGCTAAGCAATTGCTCTGTGTTGTCCTAACTTAACAAAATGAATTATTAAACTTTTTAAAAAAGCTGAAGCTAGAAATCTTTTTTCCTGTCTTGGTTTCATCGCTAAGAATTTACATCTACAGTTTTCAATAAACACAGTGCTCTTCTGTTACTGTAAGCAAAGGCTAGAGTAACACTCCATATACAGCAAGGCGACAGTCAGAAACCAGGGGCGAACCGTACTCAGTACAGTGAGACAATCTATAGCGTTTGGAAGCCACAGCGTCCTATTACACAAATCTGAAGGTTTCATAAGCCACATAGTCCACTGACTCGGGCTTTGCCACAGCTAGCATTCTGCTTTTTGTTTGCAATTTTAAAAAATATATATCACTGCCCTGGAGAACAGGGATTTTTGACAGTTCTTACTGATAGTAAAATGGGATAGAGACTGTCTTTAAGGTATATCCGATATTATATGCTAAATATTTTAGCTTATGTTATGAAACTACATTGCTGCTGGGAGCTTCTGTTCCAAAGCCAGTGAATTTGTTTAGTCTAAAATATAAATACACAGCCCTGGATGTCACTTAGAAAGAATGAAAGTAGACAAAAATCAGAATGGGCTATTGATGCCTTTCTACAGAGTGAAGAGTATAAAATACACATACATATGCTAATACAGAGAAACAAAATTTCAGGTAGTTGTTTTGTTTTCCTGCTAAGAAACAAAGCTATAAACAAAATAATCCAGTAAACCAATTTAAGCCCCTTCATTTCTCTGCTGGTAGAGGATATACAGTCACATATTCTTTTTAAAAATAGCAAGAACAGAAGAAAAAGCGAAAGATCTGCAAGTTTGTGCTTAAATTCCATTTCTCAGTACTAATTAATAGGGCTTTTTCTGCTTTACCAGAAATGATTTGTGTATAAATACTATTTGATTTTACTTCCAGAAATATTTTTGATTATTCTGAATAAAGAAAACAGTTACAACCATTAGAATAAAAATATTGCCTTCCCTACCACCTTTTGCCTCAAGATCATGGAATGTTTTATTGAACAAAACCTGGCAAGAGAGAAACACACAATTAAAGCTAGTGTCTTCTGCCAGCCACCCCTGTAGCAGAGGTCATAGAATTTTTGAATACTTCTCTCTTCCTGTTCACTTGTGTCACTTAATGATTTGTTCGTGCAGTTCAGTACAGACTCGAGAAAATACAATTCCTCAGAGAAAGCAGTTTCTGGCTGCTGTGACCTGACTCTTTGCTTAAACAAATTGCAGAGTGCACACTGACAAAATGATGATGATTATCTTTTCTTCCTGAAGACTCGGTCCAAATTAAGAAGACAAAGAAAATAGAATCTGACCAAGAAAACAATAGAGGAAAGTTGCTCATAGGATTCCTTAGTTTATGTTTAATAGTTTTATTTTGACCAAAACAAACATCCTGATAAGCGAATGCATTTTGGCAAGCCCGTTTCTTCAATATTAAGATATCTTACTTTTAACAGTACAAAAATGAATACAGAGTGCAGAAAATTTATATTTTGTCAATACTAAACACACCCTAGAATCTGAAGAAATTTCACTGAGGTTGGTCTCAAAATGCTTGCAAACCAGGCTCAGGAATAACGCCTGTGCTACAAAAATTATAAAACATTCTATAAATTTCACTGGCCGGCATGGGTGTGGGGGTGTGTGTCTGGAGGGTGGGAAACTATGAAGAAGAGAGTATGCTTCCGAGTGCTCGGAATCAGCTAGAATTGTTAGGTCAAGTTCATTGAAGGCCCCTAGTCTTGAGTCAAACAAACACACAAACACATCTTACTTTACAGAAAACAGAATAAGATAAGTAGCTCTGATGGAGATACAGACCTTGAGATAAACTTCTGAATCTGCCTGGATGTGCCCATGTGCGTACACATAATCATTTTCCTTAATTACATTTTTCTCTAGACATGGCATACTCAGCAAACAAAACACCTTGGAGGCCTGTAAAGGAAGAGGCTCTTTCTGTAAAAATTCCTCCCTAGGGCACTTTGTACAATGTGATGTCGAGTAATATGGTGCTTAGCAGATCTTGCATAACAATTTGTACCTTTTATCCAACTTTCCAGAGGACAGCAAAAAACGATTAGCAACATAATTTTAGCCTTTTTGCTTTCTTTTAATTTTTTTTTTTTTTTTTGAGACAGAGTCTCGCTCTGTTGCCCAGGCTAGAGTGCCGTGGCGTCAGCCTAGCTCACAGCAACCTCAAACTCCTAGGCTCAGGCTATCCTCCTACCTCAGCCTCCGGAGTGGCTGGGACTACAGGCATGCGCCACCATGCCTGGCTAATTTTTCCTATATAGTTTTAGTTGGCCAATTAATTTCTTTCTATTTTTAGTAGAGACAGGGTTTCGCTCTTGCTCAGGCTGGTCTCGAACTCCTGAGCTCAAACAATCCTCCCTCCTCGGCCTCCCAGAGTGCTAGGATTCGCCCGACCCTTTTTTGCTTTCTATCTGAAGTAACCATCACTAAGCTCAGTGGATGGGTCATGAGTGGAGTGAAGGGCTCCTGAAGGGAGTATGTATTCCCGATTTCACAACCTGGGGCATTTCACTCCCGGGCTGTGGGTGGGGGCGAGCTGAAGCCAGTGCTTGTCTGGTGGGCACACAGCGCATCCCCAGTGTGCTTTCCCCCTGCCTCGAGCTGCGGCCTTTCCCGGGATGAGCATGCCAGAGATTCCAGTGGAAGAAGGAAGCATGCATACTAAACTGGCACCACATCTGCAAGAGTGTGTGCTTAAACTAAGCTAGAGAACATTCACAGTGTCTCAACAGGAGACTGGGCAATTGCTTTTTTTTTTTTTTCCTGTTTTTAAAATTATTTTTAGAAATTATTATGGGTACATACTAGTTGTATATTTTTATAGGGTATATGTGATGTTTTGACACAGGCCTACAACGTGCTTTAATCAAATCAAATCAGGTAATTGGGGTATCCATCATCTTAGGCATTTATCATTTCTTTGTGTTAGAAACATTCCAATTCTACTCTTTCAGTTATTTGAAAGTATACCCTAACTTATCATTGATTATAGTCACTTTGTTGTGCTACCAAATATCGTTCATTCTTCTAACTGTATTTGTGCACCATTAACCATCCCCACTTTACCTCCTTCTCCCTGCAATTGCCTCTTGATCTCGTACCACTTCCCTTTTTATGAACAAAATAACCTCAGCAGTTATGGGAAAAAGCAAAACCAATGCAAATAAACCAGTAAGTCCTTTTCATCTTTTTCACCGTAAACATTTTTTTTAAGTGTCTTTTAAAGGTTTAAGAAAATTAGTTGCTTTTTATATATCTAAATACTTTGGCTCTTTTTCTTACACTCAATATCTTTCTTACTAATGTTCATAGGATGAATCAACCTCCAAATTAGAAATACTGAACTTTAAAAATGCTTTATGTAATTAAGTGCAAATGTTTCAATCCAAAATGAAAATAATAAATACCATGCAGAAAAGTTCAAGGTAGGTATTACGGCAAGGTAAGTATTTGTCTAAATTTGAACTTTTCATTTTTGGAAATCAATGGAGATACAAACCTCAAAAAGATTTTGTGTGTTCCTATGTAATTTAAAGAGAATCCAATAAATGGAAGCTACATTTATAACTTTTAGTCAACTGATTTACTTTGGAATATTTGCTTTTCGAGACCAATTCAATTTGAATATGATTTTGTTTTTAAAAATAGAATCATTAAACTTTGTTCAAAGGCAGTTAGAAAGAAAAATTTATACCAAATAATGAGACTCTAACTGCCATCCATAGGCATGCTTCCAAACATTAGGAAGTTTTCTCCTAAATGTGTTTCCTTCTAGATCTTTACTAAAATGCAGGAAGTTATGTGGGCAGGGTTCATGTAAATCAAAGGCATAGCTCGCTTGTTCTTTTGTTCATTAGTTCATTCATCTATCCATCCATTCATCCAACCAACCTTCCATTCAAATACTTCCTGAATGTCCATTCTGTTCTAGGAACTAACAAGACACAGAAGATTTAAAGTAGAATAAATTTCAGTCCCTGTCCTCAAGAGCTTAAAGGCTTTTGGGGTAAGATAGGATAGGGGTGGAAAGGGACAGTCCACATTAAAACAGATTTAGTATATAAAACAGATAAAGTATCTGAAGTTTGAGATCGGGAATGCCTACTTCAGTGGTGGGGCAAAGACTGAAGAACACAAGTGATCCCAGTGGAGATTGAACGTGCACAGGGCCCACGGGCCAGAGGTACCTTCTATTTCTCCAAGTGTATTATTTGTCTTGGGCTAGCCAGCACTTGGGAAGAGTAACCACTCTTCCCAAGTGAGAATTCACTTTTTGTGCTTCTTTAGGGAAACTGAGATAATAATTTGATCACTACTTTCTTTCAATCACCATTTTCTACTTGGAAACTCTCTCTTAAAGGTCTTTATATTTTACATTGTGAAGGTGTGTTGAGCCCTGTGTCAGGTAAGTTATTTTTTAAAAATTGGTTAATAATTTTAAATCATTTAACTTCTTTCCTCTTAACATTAGGGGAATTAAATAAATAGCAGTTCAGTCACGTAAAAAAAAAGTTTTAAGAGATAGAAAAATAGGCCTCACATCACTCACACATGTTTTGGTACTTATGTATGTTTTCATTCCATGTTGGAGTGCTTGAGAGTCTATCAGAGGTTGGAAATCAAAGTGAGAGAAAACAGCAAATATTTGTGTTTGCTAATGATATTTCACTTGTGCTTGTGAGAGAGACATTCATTCATCAAACATTTATCGAATGCATATTATGCACCAGGCACCAGGTTGACGGACGTGGCGATGCAGAGATGAAAGCCAGTCCCTGCCCTCCAGGGACTCACTGTCTGGTGGGGAGATGGGCCCGGCAACACAGCGATGGCTCCCACCGCGCTGCGCACAGATCACCAGAGGAACGAGCGCTGACTTGAGGCAGCACATAGATGATTACTTTTTATTTTAAATATTCACTAATACTTTTAACATTTTATTTCCGATATTTACTTATGCATTTATTTGAATGTGTGAAAAATGCATAGCTAGCACATTCAAACCATGATTCTGTGGGTAATACTCTGTGTGATAAAGCTAAAGAAGTTACTCAGATTTAAAAAGAAAGTGTGCCGATTTAAAGAAAAACAACATAGGTGTTAGGAAGACATGCCCCGCTCCCAACAGCAAAACTATGATGGTGCTACTCAAATCAGTGAAATTTGGGAAATAAGGCAGGTCAGTGTCGGGAAATGAAAAGGGAAGTCATTTTACAGAGGCTGGAACTCTCAATGGATGTTTCTGGAACTGAAATAAGATGCCATGAAAGAGATGTGTGCTTCCACCAGGGCACAGGGAGGAGAAAGGCACTGACTTGGTCTGGGGGATTGAGAAGGGTTTCCAGAAAGAGGTGACTTGAGGATGAGAAGTCGTGCTGATAAACAAGCACGTTTACGAGGACCCTTCATACGTAGAACTGATGGATCTTAGGCTGGACGGAACCTCAGAAATCATCTCTTACACTGCCTATAATTAACTTTAAAGTTCTTCTGCATAGACAGAGTGACATGTATGTATCAGTTTGAAGCCACATTCTAGAGTGGTGAGTTTGACTAAAGTGGCCTCATGGGAATATACATTTCAGAGGTGTTTAGTTAACATTTCAAAGACCAATGCAAAGCCATATTCCAGAAGCAGCTCCTACATGTGTGGCAGCTATCTTCATCTTATTAATTAGTTACTCTTAATTAGCATAACTAATAATTATTAAGACATTAGAAACGGTATTAAAGACATGTGGACTGGCTTGAAATAGTGTCACTGGTACTTCCGTAGTATGCATGAAAAGGTTACCAGAATCTAGAGACCCCAACTGAATCTCCCTGAGTAGTGCCCTTGACTTAGGATTCTGACTTAGTCCTGTGTCCATCTACTTAAAGGAGGATTTTATCACCTGGCTCTGACTAGAAGGTTAGCTGATTCCTGTTGCTAGAATATTCTCACATCTGCCTCAAGTGAACCTTTCATGCAAGTTGCTGTCAATGTCCCCTCCCATCAGGAAAGAGGATAAGGACTTCACTGGGCCCACAGGACAAGTGACTGTATTTGTGCCCAATACTAACACATATTTCTAGGTATGGCAGAAACCAGTCTGAGATTTGCCTTCACTGTGATATATTACTTGGGATGAAAACATAGCCCTCAACCACCTCCAACTCATCTGTCTGATTGTAGCCACTGTCTACAAAGAACAATAACTGTGAAAAACCAAATTTGCTAGTGTCAGATCTCAGCTAAATTAGCTCCCTCAGAGAGGTTAAGTGATTTGTCCAAGGTCACACAGCTAGTTGGTGATAGAACTGAGTTTAGAATGTATGATTTCTTGTTCTTCCAATCAACCAACGCTTGTTGACCACGGAGGCTCATCCTCATTATCTGTGGAACTTTTAAACATTGCCCGTGCACAGGCCCAGCCCAGGAGATGCTGATTCTGAAGGAGATCTGGGGTAGGGGCACATGTTTTTTTTTTTTTTTAAATTATACAGGTGACTCTGATGCACACACATACAATGGAGAATCACTGTCCCAGGGATACTAATAGGTACCATCTACTGTACATTTTCTATGGGCCCAGCTGGTGGTAGGTACTTGACATGCTCTATGTTATTAATATTTCACTTTTACAGCTAACCATTGAATAAGGTGTCTTTAGCATTTTACAGATGAAGAAATCGATTCAGAGAGAGGTCCAAAGTGATAGCTTATAGATGGCAAGACTGAGATCCAGATTTTCCTGTCTCCATAGAGACATGCTCTTAATTACAATGCCCTGCTACATACTATGGGACATAATGTTGCTCAAGAGAACTTCTGTGGCAGGGGTCACAAACCTACAGTGACAGATAACAAAAATGAGCAAATGGGTCAAATAGGAGCTGGGTGAGCTGGAGTCCATGTGGCCCTTTAAAGGGTTCTGAGTTGCTGGCAGCTATTTGGAATGTTTAAAAGTAACCATGCAGAGCATCCAGAACTCTCACATATTGCTACAGAAATGCAAAATGGTTCAGCCACTTCGGGAACAATTTGACAGGTTCTTATAAAATTAAACATATATTTACCATACAACCCAGCAATCCTACTCCTAGATATTTATCAAAGAGAAACGAAAGCCTATGTCTACAAAAAGATATGTACACAAATGTTCATATCAGCATTATTTGTAACAGCCCCAAACTGGAAGCAACTTACACATTCATCAACTGGTGAATAAGCCGTAGCATACTCTGGAATATTACTCAGCAATGACAAGGAATGACATACTAATACATGCAACAACACGAATGAACTCCAAAAACTTTATGCTAAGTGAAAGAAGTAACATACAAAAGATGACGTATAATTCCATTTACACGAAATTCTAGAAAAGGCAAAACTTCAGTGTTGGAAAGCAGATGAGGAGCTCTCTGGGGCAAGGTAGTGGAAGGGAGTTGGATGCAGAGAGACGTGAGGAACTGTTCTCTGTCTCGACGTGTCATGGTGGAACACATGCAGCACAACGGCATATGCTTACCAACATACATCCAACTCCACACCTAAAATGGGTGGATTTTACTGTATGTAAATAATACTTTAATTTTAAAAATAAATCTGTGCAGATAAAAACAAAATTCCGCAGGCTGCTTATGGCCTACACACATCAAGTTTTCAACTTCTGGTCTCAGTAGAAAGATTGTGTTTTAGCTGCCCCTGTGGAAATACAAAAGATGACAAGAAGTCATCCATCATCCTCCCCAGGGCTGGGCTCAGGAAAAATGGTGAAGTTTTCGTTTATCCCCTTCTTCCAATTCGCTCTCCTCCTCCATCAGATGCAAAATGCTCCCATGCTGCCCCCTGGCTGTCCAGCACCTCCTACCAGGGCACCCCACCCAGGTCTCATTCTGGACTCAGCTCCAAAACCACCCTTCCCTTTAGCCTCCTTCGGACCTCCTGCACGCAAAGGCTGCCCCTAGTGCGCTGTGCAAGGTGGAGACAAATTTTACCTGGTTAACACGTGACCAAGCAGGTGCTCATGACTGTAACTGATTACACTTCAAAGTACTGACAGTTGACAAAGGCCATGCATGGAGCCTTAACCCAAGTTCAGTTATTCCCTTTCAGTCAGTTACTTTGTGAAATACTTTGGGAAACGGGGGCAATTTCTGGAGCCTATCATGCTTATCCCTACCACAGAGAGACTTGCCCGCTCTGTTTATATGTATAGTTTATCATCAATATTATCATGAAACGCCTTATAATTAATATATGTGAGTGGTTTGAATGGACAGTATAGAAGGGTACAAATAAATCTCAGTACCCAATGGTCAAAACTCCTTAAATAGCAGGCTGAGGAGCTCTAAGACATGTTAGAGGCAGCCCTTCTATTTTCTGAACAACAAATGAGTGCCAACTACATGCTGCTGGGCTTTCCTGAGCCTCCATAAATGTCATAATAAACTTGATTAAAAAAAACACTAACTACACTAATAACAAAATCAAATCGATTTTAGTAGTGCAAGCTATAATGTTAAGTTAAAAAGGAAAAGGCAAACTGAAAATTGCGTCTACACTAGAGTTAAGGTCACATAAAAAAGTCAGCAGATCAACTAAAAATAAAAACTAGAAATAAAGGAGGAAAAGATGATTGTAGGTGGGTTGGGTTATAGTTTTATGGGTGATTTTTTTCCTTTCCTTTCTAAAGAAAATGTTTTCTTTTTCTTTGCCATTACTGTTTTTGTAATAAATAAAAATTAAGAGACGAAAAAGAAATCGCAGACTTGGTCACTAGCCAGAGCGTTGTGTTTCCACATTGCCCGTTAGTTACTGTGTGTGGGGACAGCTCACACTTCCTTCCCCCCACAGATTTGAAAGGCCAAGGAATTCTCCAGTTCCCAGGCAGGTACACGCGAGTATTTCATCAACCCTTTAGTCATGCGGATGAAAACAGTCCCTCTTCTTCCCAGGAGGCTGATTGTTAAGCATCTCCATTTGCAAATGAAAATAATAAAAGCACATAACATGATCAACAAGGCATGTATGCACTGGGAAAGAACGCCACGCCGAGAGACGGATTTCATTCTAAAATTTTTTTAAAAATGATATCTTGACAAGTCATATGGTTAATACATTTTTCCCCAAAGCAAAACAGGGTTAAAAATTTCAAGTCCTATTAGAGCAAAATTGTTGCTTAAAAAAAATAAAAAAAGGTCGTAGCATGCTCAGGCCAGTTTGTCAAAGTGGTAACGTCTGATTTGATCCCAGCCCATCCAGCTTTCTGATCTATGGTCTCCTAAGATGCTCCAGGATCGTGCCCTAGCTCCCCTTCACCCCCATATTCTCAGCAAGGAATCTGATCACGTCAGACTCAGCAGAGCTGAGAGCACAGGTTACGGTGGTGCCCATACACATGTGAAGAGACAGCAAAGCCTAATGAACAAGAGAACAAGCTCTAAAGGGAGGGATTTTGAACACTGGATCAGAATGGCATTTTTGATGGCATGGTGCCCCTAAGGAAAAATTTCAACTTTTGGTGGAGGTCTATTCTGCCTACATATATATCTCATAATATCTTTCAGAAGCCTTAGAAATACCCTGTGAAACCAGTGATGTTCAAGAGAAAATAAGATAGTGGAAAAGAAACACACCAATGAGCTATATGAAAACTACGAAAGAACTTGGTCCTTTAATCAGGTTCGTTCTGCCAAGCGCATATAGTAGGTGCTCAATAAAGAACGATGGTGAGAAAAAGTAGAACCTAGATTTTCAGGCCTCTATCACTTAGTCAAGCTTTTCTCCCCACGGCGGGGGGTAAATGTGGGAAGGAGATGGCAGTTGCGCACAGCTGCAAACATGTGAGGTGACCCATGCAGCACTGTTAAAATGGGAACATCTGAAAATGAGAAGCAAAACTCATAAAGTTGACAACCAACAGTTGATCTGAATTACTTGCCAGGTCTCCCCGGTAAAATGCTATCTCTTTGACTTTGTTCATACAAATCTCTTAGCCTGGAATCCCTTCTAACTCTGCCTGGACAAATCTTATTCCTCTTTCAAGGGTCATTACAAATGCCACATCTTCCATGAAACCCATCGTGATTTCCCCAAGCCAGTAATAATCTCCCAGCTCTGGGAATTGTATGCTGAGGTTCTTGATTAACATCCATCTTGAGCTAGCATTTTCTCTGATGCCTTACCTCTATGACTAGGATGTGAGATTCCTCAAGCCAAGAGTCACCCTCTATCCCTGTATGCCCAGTAAATGCCTTGCACACATATGCAGAATGAATTATCATTTTCCTCATAATGCTTCCCAGGATAAGAGCATTACTGGAGGAAATCAGTTCTTATAGTTAAGTCATTTTTTTTGTTGGAGGTTAAATGTTTTCCCATGAGGGACAGAGCAGGGAAATGAGGAATATAGGAATGGGCAAGGAAGCCTGGCCTACAGGAGAGGGGCTTGTATGAGGCTGCCACACCATGAAACACAGGCAGAAAGGCCTCATCTTCAAGATGCATCAATAGACTTCATCGGTTAATACAGATGAAGCAGCGGCTGATTTGCCAGGCAGGATTTGGAATGGTCCCCTAAATCCTGCCTCACTATATTACTTAGAGGGACACTTAAACCTCAAAGAAGATCCATCTAAAGAAACTGGCATGTGGGATTTCATTTTCCCTAAGGCTTCCATGCCTTATGTCAGTAAATCATCAATAATTTAATAGTAACAGTTAAAACAGGACCACCCAGGCAGGCATACAGGCCCAAGGGTTGAGCTATAGAAACGGTTAGTATGGCTCCCTTACCTAGGGAAATTTATTTATTTATTATTAATTTATTTCTTTATTTTAGAGACAGGGTCTTGCTCTGTCACTCAGGCTGGAATGCAGTGGCATGATCATGGCTCACTGTAGCCTCGAACTCCTGGGCTCAAGCAATCCTCCCACCTCAGCCTCCTGAGTAGCTGCGA
>CAUYRT010044111.1:0-34393 GCA_963574885.1 Lepilemur ruficaudatus
GGCCAACTAAATATATATAGAAAAAAAAAATTAGCCGGGCATGGTGGCGCATGCCTGTAGTCCCAGCTACTCGGGAGGCTGAGGCAGAAGGATCGCTTGAGCCCAGGAGTTTGAGGTTGCTGTGAGCTAGGCTGACGCCACGGCACTCTAGTCCGGGCCACAAAGTGAGACTCTGTCTCAAAAAAAAAAAAAAAAGAAAGAAAGAAGCATCCAAAGAAAATGTGGGTGAATGTTCATCAAGGATCTGACAATGTCTGCCGCAGTCTACCCATGACACCACCCACTATCCCAGTATCTGATCCAGTAACCATATTCAGCTCAAAGTCCGGGATCTCAGACCCAAATGTGCCTTCTCAAGGTCTGAAAAGCACAGTATTTAATTCACCTGCTAAACAGTGATAAGGCAGGAGTAGAATAAGCAAATCGACATTTTTTTGGAAAGGAGAATAGAAAAATACAAGGCAGTCACCTATCCACCAACCAATGCCGCTGAAGATAAACAGAGCAGACTCTCTGGTTGGCAGAGTGAGTTCCTTGGGTGGCCAGCCCTGCAGTCCCTGGTTCTGATTTTGGAATAATCCTCTCCGCCCACTGGCCTCTGTGACCCCTTGTCCCTGCCCTGGGAGGTCTCCTCGCCAACCATCCTCCACAGCCCCTTGGAGGTGGGCATTAGGGAAGATGCCCTGGGAGTTGCACAGGCTGGTTTGTTTGGTTTTTTATTTGAACATATGTTTTTTATTATTACAAGTAAGACTACTGTGCACATTCTTAAATAAGTCTTCGTGAGGATATCAGGAACCATTTTTCACCCATCAGACTGGAAAAGATCAAAACCTTTGATAACGCACCATGTCGGCAAGGTTGCGTAGGCGGACACTCTCATATCGCTGATGTGAGCGTAAACTGCAGCTACTTCCACAGAGGGCAATTTGGCTAAATATATTACATACACATGCGTAATTCTGAGATATATATAGATATCTATCTATATACATATGGCTATATGCATGCACATTACTCACGCAATATCTTTTGACTAATTCCATTTCGAGGAACGTACCATACAAATGTATTCGCATATAAAAAAAATGACATTTCTACAAGATTATTCCATTGCAGCTGTGTTTCTAAAGCACAGGATTGGAAACCACCTGAAAGACAGTCAATACAGTTAAATAAAGTATGGCGCTTCCGTACAACGGTATTCTATGCAGCTACAGAAAAGAATGAGAATGCTCCTCATTTAGATCGCCAAGAAACGTTGTTAAAAACAGGGGCAAAACGGTGCATAGTCAGTTTCATCTGTGCCAAAAAGAAAGGGAAGTCACACGTCTCTGGGAGGACACACGACAAACTGATAACAAAGGTTGGTGACGAGAAAAGGACCTGGGTGACGGTGGCCTGGGCGGGGGCCGGGGGATGGGGTGAGACTTTTCACTGAGTATCCATCCGTTCTTTGCATTTGAGCTATTGTGATGTGTTAGCTATTTAACATTTCCAACTGAAAACATGGTAGCCAACGTTCATAGCCGCATTATTCACAATTGCCGGAAGAAGGATGAATGGTTAAACAAAATGTTGTCTATACATACAATGGAATACAGCCTTACAAAAGGAAGGAAAATTCTAACCCATGCGCCAACATGCATGAAATCTTGAGGGCATTATGCTCAGCGAGGTAACCCAGTCACAAAGGGACAAATACTATATGATTCCACTTACATGAGGTCCCTACAGGAGTCAAATTCATAGAGACAGAAAGTAGAATGGGGGGCGTGCCAAGGGTTGGGAGGAAGGAGGGATGGGGTGTTGTAGTTTGGAGGGTTACGGAATGTCACTTTTACCTGACGGAAAGAGTCCTACAGGTGGACAGCAGTTAAATAAATAAATATATTTAACACCGCTGAACTGTACTCTTCAAATGGTTAAGATGGTAAATTTTAGGTTATGTGTGTTTTAACACAATTTTGTAAAATAGACAAAATCAAGTTGAGAGGCAATCTGCAAAATACCCAGGACTCCTCAAAACTGCTCTGGTCACGAAAAGCAAACACACGCTGTCACAAACCCAAAGAAACTAAGGGGACATAACAACTAGATGCAATATGGTGTCCTGAATTGGACCCAGAACAGACAAAGGACATTAGTTTAAAACTCAGTGAAATCCCAATAATGTCTGGAGTTTAGTTAATAGCACTGTACCAACGCCAGACTCCGGGGCTGGGCAAATGTGCCGTCGCTCTGTAAGATGCTGCTGATAAGGGAAACCGGGGGCGGGGTAGATGGGAACCGTTTACACTGTCTTCACAATGTTTCTTCACAATCATTCCAAAATAAAAAGTGTATTTACAAAACTTAATCCAACCTTTTAGTTGTTTACAGGGACAGGGTTTGTCAGAGTAATCTGCCCATCTTGATTTGAAAATGGAAGTCCTGCCCGCAGATAACCACATAGCTCACCCCCCATACCCTTCAGGTCTCTGCTCTAATGTCATCTTAGCAAGGAATCTCCCTTGACCACGCTTAAAAATAGCAACCCCACCTCACTTGGTTACTCTGACCTGCTTTTTTCTCCCTGGCATTTGTCACCATCTGATCCCCTGTTTTCCTCCCCGCCTCCTCCAGCCAGAATGTTTCACGAGAGTAGGGCATTTTGTCCACTGCTAAATCCCAGCACCTAGATGGGTACCTAACACACAGCTGGCATTCAATAAACATTTTTACTATGTGTCATGAATGAGCGAATGTCATTTTCTTTTAAGCCGTGTAATTGCATTTTCTATTACTCGCATCCAATGTACATATCCAGTGGCTCAAGTTCACGGTGGGGCGGAGCCACCCTGAAAAGACAGGGGCCACCAAGAGTTGAGGCCCTCCAGGCTGAAGATTTGGGTCACCCTACGGAATGGCAAACCCCATCATCTGAGGTGCTGGTTGACGACAAGGAGAACAAGAAATGGGAGCTATAGAAGTGATAGTCATAGATAAATAGAACCAGTTCTGCAAAAGTAATTTTGGTCCTGGCCCCTGGTTATGTAGTCTAGTTCTCCAGGGAGTCGCAGTGACTGGGTGTGAGCTACCCAACATCCTTTTTAATAAATTACTTTGCCGCTGACATTAATCACAATCAGTGTCTGTTGCTTGCAATTAAGGACCTAACATATGAGTCCTTTTCTGAGGATGAGAGATCCAGAAATGTCTAGGCTCTAAGCGCACTTGGAAAATTAACGGCACCGTTCACAATGATGAACTAGAAGCCTATCAACGTGAATCATGAGGGCTGTGGTGCTTCTTGGAAAAGGAATTTAAGCTCTATTCTCTGCTGGAGTCCACCTGTATCTTGCATGGCATCCTGTCGGGACGGCCACATGTGATCCTAGGTTCAGGAGGGCTGGGGATCTGTGATGGTTAATTTTGTGTGTCAACCTGAATGGGCCATGGCGGGGGGGGGGGCAACGATTTGGTGAGATTAACATTTGAATCAGGAGACCGAGGCAAGCAGATTGCCCTCCCCAGCGTGGGCAGACCTCATCCAATCCCTTGAAGGCCTGAATAGAACAAAATCCTGAGTAAGACAAAATGTGGTCTCTCTACTAGAGAGATCTTTGAAGTGGAATATTGATCTTTTCCCGCCTTCAAACTTGGACTGGAATTCACACCACTGGCTCTCCTGGTTCTCAGGCCTTTGGACTTCAGATCTTGGGACTTCTACGTCTCTATAATCACATACACTATATCTCCCTCTCCATACATATATGTGTATATGGACAGGGAGATACATAGACACACACACACACACACACATACACACACACAGAGGCAACCTCACTGTACTGTGCTTCACTTTATTGCACTTTGCAGACACTGTGTTTTTTACAAACTGAAGCTTTGTGGCAACCCTGCATCGGCCAGATTGCCAGCCCCCGTTTCCTAAGAGCACGTGCTCATTTCATGACTCGGTGTCACATTTTGGTAATTCTCACAATATTTCAAACTTTTTTATGATTACTGTATCCCTGAAGGCTCAGACGATCGTTAGCATTTTTTAGCAAGAAAAGCATTTTTTTCATTGAGGTACGTATATTGTTTTTTAGACATAATGCTGTTGTACACTTAATAGACTGCAGTCCAGTGTAAACATACTTTCCTATGTACTGGGAAACCAACAATTTTCTGTGACTTGCTTTATTGCAATATTCACTTTACTGTGGCAGTCTTGAACTGAACCCACAATATCTATGAGGTATGCAGATATATATATATATATATATATATATATATATATAAATCTCCTATTTGTTCTGTTTCTCTGACTAATAGAGACCCTTTTGGGAGAGAAATGCTCCTGGAGGAATAAAGAAATGTACTTGACCCAGCAAGGCAGGGACGGGCATTTCTTTAACAAGAGCTATTACATTAAACCAGAACTTCGACCGTGGCCATCCACCCACAGACCACTTAATGGGCACTCAGAGCACAAATTTTATATCCTTTCTAAAGAGATTTGTTATAATTTTAATAACAAAGATAAAAACACATAAAATGAATAGTGCTCATTTCAAGATCAATGACACAGATGATAGTTTGCCTATTTCACCCTTTGGGTTCGTGACAGCTCGCGCCAACAGATTCCACATCTGATTGTTTTCTTCTATTTCTACCTGAGTATAAAATGCAAAGTCCCGATTGTAAGTTACTGAGCACGGGAGCAAGAGTTTGGCCCTGTCGGGTGGTGCCAGATACTTGGGTTGAGCAGGGACACGGAAATGGTGGAGAATGACTCATGAAGGCTCCTTTCAGCTCCGGTCAGATGGTAAGTCAATAAGCACATCACATTCAAGAGCCAGAGGATGACTCTCAGCCTGGAATCCGGGCTAAATGGGTTCCTGATCTACTCCTCAGAAAGTGGCTTTTCACGCTCCACTGCAGCCCTTGCAGGTAATTTTAAAATACGTCCCATGATACATCATCGATTTCTGTCTCTCTGAGAAGTGTTGCATAAAACACAAACTTTCTGCGATTGTGCTGTTTGCACCGTGGAGAAATCCTGGTATCTTCGACGCAGTATTCAAATTCACGATCAATCAGCCCGTGAGGCAATCGGTTCTAAAGACAACAAACACATCAGGGAGATAAGCTGGCGGAGCAAAGCACGTGAAGTCTCAGGAACACAGTCTGTGACATTACCAATGTCATGAAGAAATGTCTTCATTTCTGATTTCAAAAAACTCTTGAGAGCTGCCTTCTCTTTGACAGTTAGGGTACTTCAGTGTTGAAAAAGTCTTGTCCTAAGTGCCCGGTGGGTATAATTTGGATGGATTCACAATTTTCATTACTTTCAACAACCTTGAGTTGAGATCAACATGCACTCCGTTGGCTAACAATTGATCTCGGCGAAGAGCGCCACGTGTGGGTCATTGTTACAGAGCAAACCTCTATCATTCAATGTATCCCCTTGCTATACACACCGGTAGGCATGTTCAGAGACGATCCCAACCCATATTTGCCGTGCCATAGCCCATAAACCAATTAGCAACTAAATGAAGAACCTCTTCTGCAACACGCGCTTTTGCAATGATGAGCAATTTTGCCAGAATTCTCTCAGCTCTTCTCCTGCCCTGTGTATCACACACATACCGCGAGCTAATTCAGTCTACACATCAGCGCTTTCATAAAACCAAACAGCGTTATGAGTGCTCTTACATAGTGCCTGTGATGTCCAACAGCATCATCTTTAAAATGAATGTCTCAATGACTCGTTCTGCATTCTCTGCAAGTATATTTATTTATCAGCAGTTTTTGGCTGGTTTTACAAGCTTCCCATCAACAGTGTCACTAATAACTCTTTCTGCTACGGAGACTGCAATCCTGAATGATGCCTCTGCAGCTTCCGTCTCTCCTCTGCCTCCAGCAACAAAATGAACCAGTCGGAGGTTTACTAAGGAGGGTTCTGCGCTTCATTCGGAAACAATGCAAGAAATCTGAGAGCTCTGTGTCACTACTTACAAAGTTTCGTAGCAGACAGCATACTGGGAACCGGGAGAGAAATGGATTGCCTCCAGTAAAATCCAGTTTCTAATTTATTATCATACTTCCTATTTGCACTCCTCTTCTGACAAAGTGCGCAGTTTTAATTGTCCCAGCACACGGTCACACTGTACAGGGAACCACTTACAAGCCATCTAGCCCTCTTTGTAAACTGGGGAAATACTACAACACCTCTGAACCTGCAAATATTCTCTTAAATGTTACTTTCACTGTTTCTAGTAGGTTTTTATGAAACATGTTCTCCTGTTCTCCATCTCACTGGTTTCCTATTACTATTAGTAGATATTATAATGCAAAAGTCACTGCGATGGATACAAAATTCAACCAACGTAAATTACATGCAAATGACGTGTAAATACACAGACTGGAAGAGATCACTAAATCTTGTGTTGTCTCCTTCTAAGCCATTAACGCATCAAGGCTGGGGACCTTGTCTTATTCATTTACATATCCCCAGAGCCTAGCACAGTGCCAGCCACATGACATGTCCACAAAATGCTATCTGTTGAGTTAAATTGAACATATGTCCCAGTTTCTACCTAGACTGAAAATTCTCCTTGTCAGGATCCCCCCACAAATGCCCCTTGAGCACTTAATGAACTTAATCAGGGCACTTAATATGTAATTCACATGATAACAAAGAATTTTTCATCATTTTATAGGCAGCGTTGGATTTTAAGAATCATTTGAGATTATACCTGGCCTCCGATTTCTGTATATGGCTATTTTTACCCAAATGATACCATACTGCTTATTTGATACTTGAAATTCTCACTCATCTCGACCAGAAGAACTCGTTCGTATTATCACCAAGGTTGCAAAATTCTATAATGAACCGTGTGAACGAGGCCAAGGTGTTGCTATCGGCAGTGAACAATTCTTACGCCAGCAGAAGGCTCCACTGCTTTGCCTGAAGGATTCCTTCGCTCTGACCACAGTGTCAGTTTGTCTCTGAGTAATCCATGTTTCCAGTCCAATGCGACTCATTCCTTTCCCAGCTCCTTTTGATCTGGCCTCGTTAACAACTGCTGCAACCCCACCATGCAACTGCCACGACCCTCTTCCTAGAGGGGATTGGGTTTGACATCAGTTCTCATTGAAGAGAACGTCCTTTTCCTAAGTTTGAAAGAAAGGGGAGAAAAAAGGAGAAAAAAAACCTGCAGAGAGTAAATTTTTTTTTTTTTTTTTTTTTTTTTTGAGACAGAGTCTCACTCTGTTGCCCAGGCTGGAGTGGTGCCAGCCTAGCTCACAGCAACCTCAGACTCCTGGGCTCAAGCAATCCTCCTGCCTTAGCCTCCCGAGTGGCTGGGACTACAGACATGCGCCACCATGCCCGGCTAATTGTTTCTATATATTTTTAGTTGGCCAATTAATTTCTTTCTATTTTTAGTAGAAACGGGGTCTCGCTCTTGCTCAGGCTGGTTTCGAACTCCTGACCTTGAGCAATCCACCGGCCTCAGCCTCCCGGAGTGCTAGGATTACAGGCTTGAGCCACCGTGCCCAGCCTAGAGTAAATTTTTAAACCTAACAAAGAGGATAGATTTGATATCAGCATGATGAAGAACCATCACATGGTCACCCATTTTCCTGAAAGATGAGGATTTGTCCTTAACCAGCAATACAGACACCACCCCTTTAGGCCACTGTCAGAGAATATAACCTTGAACCACCCACTCTCAGCTCTTTTAGAAAACGGTGCTAAGGGAAGTGATGTTTAAGAATGAGGGCTTAGACTCACCCACTTCTGACTTCAATCCTATCCACTGGTCAGGCTAAACCACCAAAACAGCTGCACAAACTTGGCCCCCACGAGCCCGGGCTGTAAATGCACTGGGAGGTAGGGATGAGGGTTTGGTGCTTGCTGAGGACTTTCAGCCTCACTTGCAGGACAGGGAACTTGGAGGAGAAGCTCACGGCTGTGCGTTAGACGGATGACTCCAGAAGCAGGGAAGAGGTGGTCATCAGAAGGAGGGGAGACTGAGGCAGGAAGCCCAGGGAAGAAACTCTCTATAACTGTCCAAGTTCACGATAGTAACCGGCTCAATTAGGGGCAGGGCAGTGACACTGGAAATGGTGGATTGTGGAGCTGTCTGGGATGCCAGGGTTTGAGGTCCGGTTTCTGGAAGGGATTGGTGACATTAAGCAAGAGACGTCTAAGAAATGCACAGCGCCTTGGCATCCCCACGCCACTCTCCCTCCCCTTCTCTCCCACCTGAGCCCCAGCAGTGTCCCTCAGGTGCCACTCCCCTTCCATCCCGTCTCTTCCCCGTGGGGTCCACTCCTAAAAGCTTCCCAACGCATTTGCCCACTGTCTCAAGAACCTGCAGTGGTTCCCAGTTCAGCCCGTCAGATTCCTGGCGGCAAATGGAGAGGGAGGACTCCTGACCACTAACAGTCCTTCCACTCCACCTGCATCTGTCCCCACGTGGGCCCTGGGGCCAGCCAAGCTCTGTCTGCCAGCGCACGTGCGTCCTGGCTGAGTCCTCTGCCCTGCTCCCTTCCATTCACCAACATCCTCACTTTCCTTGAAACTCACCTCTAGAAAACTCAGCTCCTTCAGGGACTGCTTCGACTGTAGCCCGCAAATGACCATTACCAATGGGACATGCCCCCCAACTTTGCTCCCTGGACACCCCCATCACCACCACCGAAGACCAGCCGCGCTAGAGTTGGCCCTGCTGCCGGAGCAACCCCCTCCAATCTCCCCCAGCTGGCAGGAGTTGTGGCTCCCTGAATCTGTCCCCAGCAGATGCCAAGAAGACAGAACCCTGCACCCTGAGGAGACTTCTACCTCCCCACGGCCCTGGTTCCCTCTACCTGCCACCCATTCTCCAAGGACTCAAGGGGCACGGAATGTTCTAAGATGCCAACCTCTCACCGAGGCTCCAGCCCCCACCTTGCTGCTACCTGAATGCCCAGAGGACTCGCGGGTCCCCAGATGACCTGCCGTCCCGGGTGCCAGCAATCTGCCAGAAACAGTGAAGCCTCCAAGATTTCTTCGACTTGGAGAAAAGAGGATATTCAACAATGCAGAGAAAGATAAAGACTGTCGATGAGATAACTGGACGAGGCGTCTGCAATTACTCAATAGCACAGCCGTCTTTTAATTACCTTGGGCACCGGAGATAAGAGAAATGGAAAGCGACAGATAACCCATTAGTTTCAAGAAACCTCCCACACCAAATGAGCCACGTTAAGTCGGAGCTCACAGACACAGACAAACAGGGTGATGGGTTTTCAGGAAGGAGGTAAAAATCCCAAGAACAGGAAAGACACAATCCATTCTCCTTAAATGCTGCGTACAGCACAATGCAGTTATTAACTATAGCTCTCACACTCTTTCCCGCTAATGGAAAGGCTAAATCTCTTCCAAGTTGACAATAGGCATCCAAGTGGCATCCAATCACTCCCTAGGGACTCTCTGTTCTTTAGCCACTTAACAGTCACAATAAATTTTTCGGCAGTTCCATTTAAAACATTGTTCTCCAGGGGGTATTCTAGTTTACTTTGTACATCCAGTGACAAATATCCCGAGCCAAGAGCAGAAAGACTTGATTCAACCCACTCTAACAGGTAGAAAAGTCAGCCCGGCCCCAGTAACTTTGTGACTATAGCACAGCAGCGTCACTCTGCCCTCTCACTTTTACAGACAAGAATGGAGAGTCCCCGGAAGGAGAAAGGACATGCCAGAGCCACACAAACTAACTAGGGGTAATCTACACCAGGTCTGGGTCCCTTGCCCCTAAGACCACACCTTAAGTTGGTTTCTTTGCTTGTCTTTTTTTTGAGACAGGGTCTTCCTCTGTCGCCTGGGCTAGAGTACAGTGGCATCATCATAGCTCACAGCAACCTCAAACTCCTGAGCTCAAGCGATCCTCCTGCCTCAGCCTCCCGGGTGGCTGGGACTACAGGCGCACCACGGCACCACACTAATTTTTCTATTTTTAGTAGAGACGGGGTCTCACTCTTGCTAGGCTGGTCTCGAATTCCTGACCTCAAACAATCCTCCTGCCTTGGCCACACCTAAGTTTAAATAAACATTTTCTTTTTACTTTCCAGGTCCTTCTCCAACAGCCTGGGTGGACGTGATGCACCTTTAAGGGTCCCCTTAAGGGGGACCTCTCTCAAAATGTCCAAGACCAGGCAGGAGGACAGACAGCCTCACAGACTTGCTCAGGATAATGTGGCCTGTGGAGAGTGAAAGGCGGCTCCATGAATGATTACGAGGGGGGACAGGCATAAATCAGAACCGTCCCAGGTAAGGAAAGACAGTGGCCCGGCCATGGAAAGCGCAGTCAGCATGGGACCGCCAGCTCTCAGCTCCTCTGGCGCCTGCCTCAACTGCAGAAGCCTGTGCCACCCAACGCCGCACCCTTCCCTGGGCAGCCGGCACCCAGTGGCTGAGTGAGGCGGGGCATAAAGGCCCAGCCGTTTCCGCCCAGCAGGGACCATGCCAATGGGCGATATTCACCCCCAAGCTCCCTCCGGTCACTCTCTCCAGAATGTGGTCCCCCTGCCTTCCCAGCCAAGGATGCAGCAGGGGAGGGAGATGAGAGCCCGGGACAGCTGGACTGTCACCTCCCAAGCCTCTGCCCATCAACCCCAGACCCAGGGTGGGGCTTCTGTTCTCATGGGATGAGCAGGTTCCAGAGCTCCTTGAGTGTGTAGACACCCTCGCGCCTTCTCCTGGGGAGTCGTGGGCCTCGTGGCTTTGTTAGCACTTGCTGGTTTTACTTAAAGAAGCAGGAAGTCTAAAAGTGAAGGCACAATCTGGTGGAGAAGCACAGACATTGGGTTTCAGTCCAGTGGACTATTTGTGGGTAGGGTGACTCCACATCCCGGTTACCTGGGACGGTTCTGATTTATGCCTGTCCCCCCTCGTAATCATTCATGGAGCCGCCTTTCACTCTCCACAGGCCACGTTATCCTGAGCAAGTCTGTGAGGCTGTCTGTCCTCCTGCCTGGTCTTGGACATTTTGAGAGAGGGAGAGATGGTGCTCTGGGTGGTGAGTGAGAGGAGCATGGTCCCAGGACAGACTTGGGTTTGAATAACCTCTGGACCAGGCATCAGCTCGGGGACTTTGGACGCATATCTCAGTCTCTTCTCGCTTTATCTATAAAATGAAGTAATGAAACACACCCGGCCTTTCACGCGTGGTTGTTGAGAATATCAGGTAAAATAATGGACATGAAGGTGCTTTGAAAACTGTCAAGCCCTATTCAGACCTAAGTATGGACATAAGGCCTAACACAATAAATATTTGCTGAACGAATGATTGGCTGATTGAATGAATGGCCTGGGGGAGATGTTAGGCATAATTGCCATCAGTATGTAGTGATGATAACCAGTGTTCTTTTTCAAAAGTCAGCAGGTCTCCCCTCAAGAGGTGGGCTGCAATCAGTGACTCGTTTCTAATCAACAGAACACAGGGCAAGCGACCCTGCGTGAGTTCCAAGGCTGGATTATTAAATGTGCTTTAGGCCGGCACTCTCTTGGGACGCTGGTTCTTCAATCCTGGCTGCCATGTTGTGAGGAAGCCCAGGCGGCAATGCAGAGGCCAGAGATTGGCGTTCCGGTCCTCAGCCCCGGTTGAGGTCCTCCATGGGAACAGACAGTGTCAACACGTAGCCTTGGAGATGTTGCAGCTCTGGTTATCTTGCTGCAACCTCACGCGTGACCCTAAGCGAGAACCACCTCCTGAGTCCAGTTGACAATAAATGATTGCTTTGTTGGGGTGGGGGGAAAAGTTGATGGGTATGTGTTCTGAAAGCAAGATGCTCCTCTTGGAGCAAACTGCCTCCCAAGGATGTAGGAAGGGCCATGCTAGGTGTAACTCTTTGCCTAAGTAGCTGGAAATGTACGGCTCTGACAACAGCCTCTGGGGCGAGCCACCCAAAGCACTCGGCTTCCTTTAATAGCCGATTATAACCGTCATCTCCACATGCATCTTAATCTTTGAAATTACTTTTTCAGGCACTACCACCTCTTGGGATAATGGTGCCATAAGCCTCTTCCCTACGAAACTCCTCCAGAATTTGAAAAATAATATGCACGTCCACTTTATCCACCGCACTTACCATTTTAGAGATTGCAATCACATTCACTCTTCGTGTTTCCAGAGGGAACAGTCTAGTATTTTCCATCACAACGCCTAATGGCCAACCCGGGTGGCACCTAAAACATTGCACCGGGGAGTCAGTGCAAACTTCCAATAAAATGGAGTTTAATAGCTTGTTTGCTAACGCGTGTGTGGTTTTCATATGCTTTGAAGACAGCGTGTGGGTTTTAATTTGCGTTAACGAATGCAGTCTCTCCTGAAGTACTTGAAAATGAATGCATAGTGCTCTGAACGGAACGTGAAGATTCTTAGGTGCGATTTTTATTACACGTTAAAAGCTCAATATTTTCCTTGGGAATAAAGCTCCGCGATCACAGCAGAACACAGCACGGAAAATGTGTGCGTGCGTCATGCCACCGCCACCTGGCGCCCTCCGGGGTCACCGTGCTTTGCCTGCAGAACGGACTCCATGCTGCTCACGCCGGTGGGCGGCCGCCGTCGGCCCCCAGCCTGATTCCCCAGTGTCCCAACAGAGCCATCGGCCGTGGCGAGTCTGACGGAGTCACTGAGTCCCGTGAGGGTGCTGTGCTGTCCCTCCCTGTCGCACCTGCTTGCCAATCCCGCCCGGAACAGCGGCAGCGCCCGTGTACCGCCCTCGCCCCCACTGCACGCCCCCCACTGTGTTCCTTTTTGGAGTCCTAACTCTTCATAAGGATTGATATTTTATGCCTTTTCTTCTTTCATAGAGGTCCTCTGAAGCACAAAGAGAGAATTTACGTATTTTTTAATTAAATAAAACTTACTCTATCTTGCAATGACCATACAGGTCCGCTGGGATCCTTTTTATCCAAAGGTGACGTATCAAAGACACATTGTGGGATCTCAGTCATCTTATTTTTCCTGTACCTTGAAACGTTTTACTATTTCATTATCCTGGGAATTATCGTTACTCATTGTTACTCACTGATGGTTCCCAACGATTCTGAAAAGACAAAAATAATCTTTAAATGGAAGCATGATGGAATCGCCTAGAAGGACGGCAGATGCCGTAATGAGAGAGATCGCCACCTCTTCCGTTTTATTGCCAAAAGAATTACGTCGTCTTTCAAGAAGTACAAAGGAAGGCAGGAGATAACATCTCTGCGGTCCTTTTAGCCTTTGCTGAACACAATTGACAATTCAGAACTTTCCATTTTCCGCCACGAAAGGCGAAGAAAGGAAAATGGACAGAAAAAGACGTTTCAAATTATCAGACAAACCAGAAGATGAAATGAAAAGAGACAGAGGGTAGCACTCTCGACTCTAATAATGACGGTAAAGTTTATCCTTAGAGTGAAATTGCAGACTATGAATCCCCGGATGACACTATCCTAAGTGAGGTTTCTCAGACTTGAGAATCGATGTGTGAACAATGTATTTCTAAAGACAAGAAGAGAATACAGTATTATCACCCTGTCAGTCAACAGGAAGGACTCCATCATGCAATAATTTGTGACAAGAACCTGGACCATCCCGTTTTGCTAAAAAAAAGGATATGGGACATCATTTTTTCATGTTTAATGATTTTCTTTTTTTTATTTTTTATTTACTTATTTTTGAAACAGATTCTTGCTCTGTCACCCGGGCTGGAGTGCAGTGGCGTCATCATAGCTCACTGCAGCCTCAAACTCCTGGGCTCAGGCCATCCTCCTGTCTCAGCCTCCCAAGTAGCTGGGACTACAGGCATGCACCACTACGCTCAGCCCTAAATGCATTTTTTAAGCTTCAAAGGCTCTGTTGTGTTGCAGACGGGGTCCTGTTTCCTTCTCACCTGTGTGTCCAGCCCCTAGCTCGGTGTCTGGCACCCTGCTTGTGTGTTCGGTGAACGAGCAAGAATCCGGACGGTCGTGTCGGGGTGAGAGGGTTGCTTGCGGCTTGGTTAGAGTATACACACGCACCAAGCTATGGAACGCAAATGAGAACACTTCCTCCCCAGCCCTGAGCCCTGACTCAGAGCCCTCTGGTGCCTTTTGTCTCCAAGCAGCGAGGAATTCAAGCAGAAAATTCACGATTAATGGTTCAACAAAACATGCACGTCCTGGGTGCAGCCCCAGCGAAAGCCCCGTGGCAGCTTGGAATACAGATGTGCTACCTCGGGAGGGGGCCCATCCTCATTTAGGCTCATCTGTCACGAGGGTAGGAGCCCGAACTCCCGGGGCCAGGCCTGGGTAACTCTTCGATAGTGGCGGGCAAGGCCCCAGGAAAAACGTGGAGCGAGGTTGCGGCAGGTGGCCAGTCGGTCACTCTGAAAAAGTTCCTTTCCTGGAGACCTGCACTCAGTTTTGTTGTACAGGACACGAGAGGTCAATGGCGTACCTTTCCCTCAGAGAAACAACTCCATTATCTTCACCAAACATGTGGCTTCCGATTTTTTTAGGCACTGCGGCTCGTGCGTTTCATCGAGATACATTTGGCAAATAATTTTTCTCACGGCGCCAGCTCACGTGGGTGCTCTTTGATTGCAGTGATGGTAGACAGAGCTGGAACTCCCAGCTGCGTGTGTGTGTGTGTGTGTGTGTGTGTGTGTCTGTGTAGTCAGCAGAGGCCCAGGGCTGGGGGTGCCCACAGGGAAGGGAGAAGGTCACAACAAGATGCTTAGGCAATATCTTTTAATTGCTGCAGAAAAATTGGACTTGGAGATCCACTATTTTATTTTGCAAAGGACTAAAACCATTTTATTTTTGCAAAAAAAAAAAAAATCTATTTCATGTTTTCCTCTTCCAGAACCACGAAGTAGCTTTGGGAAGATAGTCATCTTGCATGAACAACAACGCAATTTCGTGAAATGGCATGGTTCCGGCTGTCAGCCAGCAACTGTTTGCCGTGAGGGGGGGGGTGGGGGCAGGGAGGAAGAAGGGCCCCTTTTCCACTTAAGCACAGGTTCAGACCGTGGCTGGCTGTCACGCCTGACCGTGGCAGCGAAGGAGAGGTTTGAGATTCGAGATTTCCTGATTGAGAAACAGGAAATATCAAGGGATTAGGAGATTTTCATGTGACACTATTTGCTGAAAAAAATAGAAAGCTTTCAGTGCAGTTTCTTGATTATTTGTTTGTCTATTTCTAGCCAGATTTTGAGGCTGCAGTCATCCACACAGAGCCAGCCACGTAAAGACAGACAAGCACCTACGCAGACACGCTCCTGTTCTGTCCGATCGGTAAGTATTCAGTGTCAGTCCTAGATGACCACTCCTAAAACACTGCCGTGAGCATCACTCCCCTCTGCAAAAACGTCCAGTGTCTTCCACTGCCCACTGGGTAAAGCGTAAACTACCGAGGCCACGGTTCAAGGTCTTCACCCAACCCAAACTTGCCCTTCTGCTCCTGCTCCCTTCCGCGAAGCCTCCTTCAGGCCCCTTCCCCATCTCTGCCTACCTGGGTCTCACCAGTCCTTCAGGATGCTGCTCGAATCCCACCGTCCCAGCTGGAGGAGATCCATTGCCTTTAAATGCCCACGTGTCTTCTGCTAACGCTGCAACTACCTTATACGTCTTTTTCGGTCCGTGCAGCTAATCTTCCAAGCCAGACTGTGAGCTCTTTGAGTGCAGGAATGTTCATTGTATTTTATCGAATCCCCCTGCCCATTAAAATGTGCCTTGAGCACATCAACAAAGATTGGGTGCCCAATCCATGCACGTGAGACTGACCGACTTCAGTGTGCTTGGCGCTGTGCTCAGTTGCAGAGGGACAAGACAGAATCTAAGTTGTTTCCCTCCAGTGGTTTCCAGTCCTCCTGGACAGACAGGCGAGACGTGAAACCGGCAGAGAAGCGTTGGAGGTGCTCTGCGCGATGCAAACCGCAAAGCCGGAGATAAGCAACTGTCCAAAGATCTCCTCAAGGAAAGCGCTGCAAGTTTAAAAAAGGAAAAGGCTGATTTTTCCCATTAATTTTTTATTCATGGGGTACAAGCGCAATTTTGTGACGTTGATATATTGCATTGTGGTGAAGTCAGGGCTGTACCCACCAAGCACCTCCCATCATCCACGGCCCTCCCGCGCCCGGACCCGTCCGAGTCTCCACTGTCCATCGTTCCACACTCTGCTTCCACGTGAGCACATTATTTAGCTCCCACTTACAGGGAAGAACGTGCGGCATCTGTCTTTCTGTGTCTGAGTTGCTTTGCTTAAGATAATGGCCCCTGGTTCCATCCATGTTCCTGCAAATGATATGATTTCATTCTTTTTCACAGCTGAATAATATTCCATTGTGTGTGTGTATATATGTATATAAAATATATATGCTGTCCAGAAAGTATCCAGCCATGTAAAACGTTCTCTTTTTGTTAACAGTGGCTGGATACTTTCCATACAGCCCTCGTGTATATACACACCACATTTTCTTTATCCAATCCTCCTGGACAGACAGGCGAGACGTGAAACCGGCAGAGAAGCGTCAGAGGTGCTCTGTGCGATGCAAACCACAAAGCCGGAGATAAGCAACTGTCCAAAGATCTCCTCAAGGAAAGTGCTGCAAGTTTAAAAAAGGAAAAGGCCGATTTTTCCCATTAATTTTTCCCATTAATTTTTTATTCATGGGGTACAAGTGCAATTTTGTGATGTTGATATATTGCATTGTGGTGGAGTCAGGGCTGTACCCACCAAGCACCTCCCATCATGCATGGCCCTCCCGCGCCCGGACCCGTCTGAGTCTCCACTGTCCATCGTTCCACACTCTGCTTCCACGTGAGCACATTATTTAGCTCCCACTTACAAGGAAGAACATGCGTCATCTGTCTTTCTGTGTCTGAGTTGCTTTGCTTAAGATAGTGACCTCTGGTTCCATCCATGTTGCTGCAAATGATATGATTTCATTCTTTTTCACAGCTGAATAATATTCCATTGTGTGTGTGTATATATGTATATAAAATATATATGCTGTCCAGAAAGTATCCAGCCATGTAAAACGTTCTCTTTATGTTAACAGTGGCTGGATACTTTCCATACAGCCCTCATGTATATACACACCACATTTTCTTTATCTAATCCTCCATTGATGGTCACTCAGGTTGATTCCATATTTTTGCTACTGTGAATAGTGCCGTGATGAATATACAAGTGCAGGTATCCTTTTTGTATATCGATTTCTTTTCCTTTGGGTAGACACCCAGAAATAGGATTGCTGGACCTTACAGTGGTTCTATTTTCAGTTCTTTGGGAAATCTCCATACTGTTTCCCATACAGGTTGCACTAATTTACATTCCTACCAACAGTGTATGAGTTCTCTTTTCTCTGCATCCTTACCAGCATCTGTTATTTTTTGTCTTTTTAGTAAGAAAAGGCCAATTTTGGCCAGGTGCAGTGGCTCACGCCTGTAATCCTAGCACTGTGGGAGGCCAAGGCAGGAGGATCGCTTGAGCTCCGGAGTTTGAGACCAGCCTGAGCAAGAGTGAGACCCCATCTCTACTAAAAATAGAAAAAAACCAGCTGGGTACAGTGGTGCACACCTGTAGTCCCAGCTACTAAGGAGGCTGAGGCAGGAGGATCTGTTGAGCCCAGGAGGCTGAGGTTGCAGTGAGCTGTGATGACATCATCGCACTCCAGCCACGGGGACAGAGTAAGACTCTGAGTCAAAAAAAAAAAAAAAAGAAAAAAAAGAAAAGCCAAGTTTTAATTCATTATAGCAGCTGGCTGTCCTTGAGATGGCCTTGAGGGGTAATCATTACATTTTGCATTTGGTACCTTACAGTTTTCAAGGCCCTTCATTTACATTAGCTGAATAAATTCTCACACCACTGGTGTCAAGTATTACGATGCCCATTTTAAAGAATAAGAACCCAAGGCCCTGGACGCAGGGGTGGTTTGGCCAACACTGTATGGCCGGTAAGGGGTTCATCCGGGACGCAAACACTGGCCTTGAGAGTTGAGGTCCAGCGGACGATGCCAGGCGCCCCACTGCTTCCGCTTCTAGCTCTCTGCCTTTTGGTTAGAGTGCCGGAGCGAGGTGTTGAAACAAAATGAAAATGCCATTTGAAAACTGCCCGGCAGGCTGCCACGTACAGAACCAAGAGTGAGTGAGAGCGTGTGCGCGCAGCTCTGCCGGACGGCGGTAAAGACGAACCGACGACGCCTGATAACACCTGAACGCAAAGGACGACAGCAGGAGACGAGGAGACAACTCAGGTTATAAACTCAGTGGCCCTGAGATTGTCATTGCTGATGCTGGCCACGGACAGGCGTCGGCCAACGGGATAGCACCACGTCCTTGCGAGCATGGAGGTGACATCCAAGAGAGAACGTCCCACAGGCGCTGGAAACGCCGCACCGAGGTCCGCGGGGAGGTTGGGCTGGGCTGGGGGGAGCCCCGAGAGGCCCCCCAAGGAGCGGAGTCGTGAAGGCAAACGCACTAGCCTCTGACACCTGCCACTCTTTTAACAGAGGGACGCGCTGAGGGGAGGCCTGTTTCTACAGCGTGGGGCCTGCGTGTGCTTCCGGGACCGCATGGAGCGGGAGGATATCAGAACCACGCCCTTGCACCACCCTGGAAGACTCTGCAGGGGCCGGGATCTGGCTTCTGGAGGAGATGGACCCCTTCTTACTCTGAGCATGGAATTTTTTAAGTTTCTGTGATTCTAGCATTCGAGCTTCAGGACGTAGCTTCTAGCCGTTGACGGGACTCTTAAGATGCCACCGTGGGACCTGCAGGGGGTGTTCCCGGCACACCATGACAGGGCAGCGCAGGGGCACATTGCCAGCTCCGTGTGCAGGACACGCGTGCACGTTATCCACCCAAGATCTCACGGTGACCCGTAGCTCCCTTTCTGGGGTTGTATCCCCATCACCTGATGGGCCCAGTGTCATTTTCCCCATTATGGACTGAACTGTCTACCCCTCCTCCCAGTTCCTGTGCTCGGGCCCTAGCCGTTAGCATCTCAGGACGCGGCTGTGTTTGGAGATGGGGCCTTTAAAGATGCAGTTAAGAGTGAACGAGGCCACATGGGCGGGCCGAATCCTGCACGGCGCCTGCTCTTGTGAGAAGGGGGGATCGGGACACAGACACACACAGAGGGACGACCGTGTGAGGACACAGCGAGAAGACGGCTGTCCCCAGCCGAGGACAGGGGGCTCGGGAGAAACCAACCCTGCCGGCACCTTGATCTCAAACTTCCCGCCTCCAGAACTGTGAGGAAATAAATGCCTACGGTTGAAGCCGCCCGGTCTGTGGTGCTTAGTTCCGGCGTCCCGAATGTACCAACGCACCCACTATCCTCAGACTCGCCCGCCCGCTCAGAGCCTGCCATCCGCCCTCAGCATCCTAATGTTCCGTTCAAGCACTGGGACACACATCGCGTCCTCTCCCCTTCTCAGCCCCACCTTCAGGCTCCTCCAGCGCCGGGTTGAGAGCTTTCCGATCGTCGGACGGGCCGAGCCTCTGCAGGACACGCTGGTCACCATTCATTGGCCCAACTCCCGTCCCCTGGCCTGGCTTCCTGAGGGTGAGGACACCCCTGGTTCTCACACCTCCTGGCACACACTCGGCTGGATACTCCCGGCAGTGAAACCCACGTTCGTTCGCAAAGGCAGTCGTGGGCCGTTTGCACTGGCGTGGTATCCACCTGACTCTCCACTTCCAGCCGGAGCTTACCGATCGCTGACGCTCAGCTGGCCTCCCATAGCTGGAAAGCCCACCCAGATGGTGATGCAGAGTCGCGGAGAACTGTGTGTGCGTCTCTATTTTTAAAATCCATTTGTGTTCTGACCTGAAGGTGTTTTAAGATGTGAAGAGGGTTTGCCCTCTTGCAAAAATAAGAAACAGCTGTTCCGGGGGGACCCTGCTAACGTGGTTACTAGGGAGACCAGTTGGATGCAGGTGTCGTAATTAATCAGCAAATTCCGAGCAACCAAATACCTCTTACCTTTGAGAGGGGAGATTGCCAGGTGGGTGGAGAAGCGTGGAGCTCGCCGCGGGGCACGGCTACGGCTGTTTCTTCCGCTTGCACTCCCGCTGCTGAGATCTCCCGGTGACGGCTTTAAAGAGCTTTCTTCTCAACCTGCCTCAAAACTCACCTGTCAGAGCAGACTGGCGCCTAATGCTTGCAGCCCCCCGGCTTGGGCCTCTCTAACGCAAGAGGATGACGAGCAGGTGTAGGCAGGAGTGAACCTGCACCGCCTCAAAAGCAGTAGAAATAAGATGGCATGAGCTTTCCTCTCCAACGATTTTATTTTATATATAAATATTTTTTTTTTTTTGAGACAGGGTCTTGCTCTGATGCCCAGGCTGGAGTGCAGGGGCCCAATCATAGCTCACTGCAGCCTCGAACTCCTACCCTCAAGCGATCCTCCCACCTCAGCCTCCCAAAGCGCTGGGATTACAGGCGTGAGCCACTACACCTGGCCCCTCCAACTATTTTAATAGATGTATCTCGCCAATCAGAAAAGCAGGGGGCAGCTTTCTGCTCCTTGGCCAGTCACCGCACTGGAGGGAAGGCCGTGGCCCTCGAGGTGCCATGACTCAGCGGCAAAGTGCGCAGGAAAGTGCCTTTAAGCAACCACAGACATCGCCCGGTCTGCACCCTTTCTAGTTTGCTTGTGCTTTTCTGAATGGCAAAGTTCTATACCCCAGCGACAGGGGTCTTAAACTCCCTCCCTGGCTTCACCCTGCCCTCCCCACCCACCTAGCACAGAAGACGGCCTGACACGACACACACCTGCATCCAACCCACAGAGAACGTCCAGGTCGTTGGGTGCAACCCTCCTACTTGGTAAATGAGGACAGAAAAGTTCAGAGAGGCTGAGTGACTTTTCCCTCTGCTTTTTCTTCCCCTCAGCTGCAAGGGAAACAAGGCATTTAGCTACCCGAACGTGCTGGGAATGACTAGGTGCTCAAAGGCAGGTACATCATTTGAGGTGATTTTTCGCTGGATGTAACTGAAAATCCAAGTAAGTGGCTTAAACAAAACATGGAGGGTTAAAGTTTTCGATGGCTCCAATGAATGGCCTCAGTATAGCCGCCATCTTTTGTCCCGTGACATTGTGGTCTCCATCCAGCCTGGCTCCGGACAGCCTCGTGACTGGCTTCAGCCCATAAATGTAGCAAAAGCAGTGAAGTTGCCAGCACCACACTTAGGCCTCAAGAGGTTCTACATGCTTGTGCGTGTTCCCTTGCTAGATTGTATTTGCTTGTGTTCACACGTCAGCCTTGCCTCGAGACCATGCCAGGGTAACAGGCTGGAGGGATATGAGAGACACAGGAAAGATAAGACACAAAGACAAAAACCAAGGTCCCCAGCTAACAGCTGGCCAAACCTCTGAGACCAACCTGCAGCTGACTGCAGATGCATGAGAGAGTCAAGCTAAGACTGACCAGAAGAGCTGCCCTGCTGAGCCTAACCTAAATTCCCAGTCTGCAGAATCATGAGCCAAATAAGTGGTTGACTGTTTTAAGCCTCTCTCTTCAGTGTCACAGCAACAGGTAACTAAACCCTTGACCGACATTTGAAATAAAGGTTTGGGTTTTTTTCTTTTAAGGAGAAAAAAAAGTAGAAGGTTGGAAGTCCAAGATTGATACGGCAGCTCTATAGTCATGGGGGACCCAGAATCCTTCTATGTTTATGCTGCATCACCTTTAGCCCATGACTTCCATCCTTAAAATTGTCTCATGATCCAACATAGCTGCTAGAGCTCCAGCCATCACATTTATGTTCCAGGCAAGAAGGAGGGAGGGCAAGGAAGAGAGAAGATGCCTTTAACTGAGTTGATCCCCTGTAAAAGAGCTTTCCTAGAAGCCCCACCTAAGGACCTACAGCTTGATTCTCATTGGCTACCCTCGGCCACAAGGAAGGCTGGGAAATATAGTCTTTTAGCTGCGCACACTGCCGCCTAGAATAAACTCGAGGACACTGTTTAGTAAGGAAGAACAGGGGAAGGGCGTCGGGTAGGCAGCCAGCAGTATCTGCCACAGCGTGTATGACATCAGGGGCCGGGCCTGGGACACAAAGTACAGCAGGATGCAAAAGTGTCATGCCGTGAACATGCTGGTTTCCCAGAGTTCACAGTGGTGGCTTCGACAGTGACAAAGTGCAAGGTTTGGGCAGCAGAGATCTAAGGGAGGAATCATGACTGTGTTGATCTCCTGGGCTCTTCCGCTGGCTGTGGACGCAGATGAAAGGGACATTTTATTCCAGAACTTGTTCTCTTAACCTGGGCAGATGCTTTCCTCCTTTCTTTCTTTTTATCTATTTTCTGTTTATTGAGATATAATTCCCACAACATAAAACCCATCATTATATTTCCGATGTTGTGCACCCACCACTACGATGGAATTCCAGAACGTTTCCATCACCCCCCAAAAAAACCCAATACCCATTAGCAATCAGAGCAGACACCTCCCTCAGTCCTTCTCCGCCCAGGCCGGTCGACAAGAGGGACAGGCTTACCACGTGAGTGATGCTTCAGCTCCTTGGATGACACAGGCTCAAACCCTGAGATTCTGGAATATTTTAGATCCTCTTGGGAAAACCAAAGACAGAGTCATAGTGTGATTCATGTAGGGCAAGGAAAGGAGGGGTCCCCAAGCTACCCTTTTCTCCATCTGAGCCCCAGAAGGAAAGGAGGTTCCTCAGTGAGGGGCAGGGCATCTCCAGCAGCTTCCCAGCCCCCAGGGTGCTTGGTGGTGACACCCTACGGTACAGAAGGAGCTTTAAGAGCTCTCTGTTTTGACAGTGGAAGCTAACATGGGACTTCCGGATGCAGGTGGTACTAATCACTGTGAAAAGGGGGCGGGGAAGGGGAGAATGCATCACTCCCATTTACGAGAGGCCTCGTGTGTCCAGATATGAGCAGCGTCTCCTTTTTCTACTCACGACTGTCCCGGGAGCCAGGACACCCATTTTACAGGAGCACCTGAGATTCGCAGAGAGAAGTGCCTGGCTCTGGCGGCAGAGCCAGAATTTCAGACACTTCAGTCCGAATATCGAGTATCAGTGTTTTCCATTGCGCTGTGCTGTGGGCACCTGCGGAGGTGCCTCCTGACCTGGCCCGTGGCAGGTAGAGCCACCCCCTCGAGTGGCCTAGCTGGGGACAGTGCCATTAGGAGGGGCTTGGCTCTGCTCAGCTCTGGGCTTCCCCGTGCCGTGGGAGCTCGGCGTGAGCCTCCCCTTCCTCCTGCCTGCTTCCTATTCTTCACTCCTCAGGCAAAAAGGTTGCTCCAGGAGACTCCAGGATTTGGGGTCTGCCTCGTCACTGTCACCAGGAGGCTTTTTCCCTGACTGACTTGCCAGAGCTCCCCGTCAGCCCTCGCAGTGCCTCTGGAAGCAGCGGGAAGGCAGCTGTGCCTCCTGGCTGAACAGAGTCCAGGTACAGCAGGCTGGAGGACGGATTGATGGGGAGGTCGGGATGTCACAGGTCTGATCGCAGCGCCAGGGGGAGGGGACCAGGCAGGAAGGCTTGTAGGTGCTGCTGTTTGATTGATTGAGGGGGTCAGCGTGTGCATGTGTCATCGAGGTGGGCAGGGACGGGGAGGGCTGTGCGTGGGGGGAGGATATATAGGCTGGTGTGGCTGATACGGCGGAACCGAGCCTCGCATCCATCTGAGGGAGCCCGGCGACTGACAGCTCTCAGGTAGGCGACCCACCGCCCGCGTACCCCAGCCCCGACCGACCCAGGCCACCAGCGCGGAGCCTCGGGAGGGCAGGGCGGCCGGGGGACTGGCTGCTCAGCCCGCTCCTTTGTCCAGTGTGGACGCTGCTGGCCTCCTGTGAGATGATGTCTTCATTCATCTTATTTGCAGCACTCAGAGGGGGAGGGTTGAGGGTTTTTTGTTGTGTGTGTGTGGGGTTTTCTTTAACCTCAAAGAGAGATGCAGAAGAAGAAAGCGCTGAACTTGGAAATGAGGAAAAGTTTTGCTTCCCCAGTTGTCGCCCCTACTTTGTCGCTGCTCTCCGTGGGCGGGAGGTCAGGGGAGGGGCAGGCCCTTGGGAAGGGACCTGCCTTCCAGGGTGGCCCGGGAAGCCCCTGGTCCTCCTGTGACGATTTTCTCCCTCCGTGGCATCCTTTCCTCCCCCGATGTGCTGTGCAGGCTGGCACTGAACTTGATGCCGTCTGCATGTGAGTTTTTAATCCAGAGGGAACCTTTCTCCCGCACGTCCTGGATAGAAATCGCTGCTAACGACGCAGGGAAGGGCCAGGCCGGGGGGCGCGCTCCACCTGTACGCACGGCTGAGCGCGGTCGCTGCGTGTGGATTCCGGGGAGAATTTCTGCGGGCGCGACCTTGGTCTCCCAGACCCTGAGTCATTCTGAGGTCTCCTCTCTTGCTTGACGTCTCTCCCCCCGCACCCATCGCCCCCACCCCGCGGTCTCTGCCCAGGTCGTGCGGAAGGAAGGAATGCTCCGTGTCCAAACTCTCGCAGCTGCCCCAGCCTCCTTCCCCGTCTCCTCCTCCCTTTGTGCGTCGCCTTCCCTGCGACTCTGTCGCCTCCCTGCCTTCCCCACCCAGCCCCTCCTCCCCCCAAATCACTCTGAACACGGGCAAGTTCTGGGGGGAATTTCAAGCAAGGCAGGATGAGCGGGGAAGTGGACTATTTAAAGCAAGCTGCTTTGGACTTGAATACCCTGATCCCGGGCTGAAACATCTGCGTTTAGCTTCCTCAAGCAGCCCATAATTGCCCCAATTATAACCAATAACATTGTTCGGCAGACTAACAAAAGATGAGCTTCGCACGGCGTTTCGCCAGCAAGGCCAAACCGGAGTTTTCAACACAGAGGGGAAAAGTAACCGCTTGGCTTCTTATCAAAACCTCGCAAACAAAACGCTGCTCCTTCTCGCTGCCTGCGGGTGGCTGCTGCCTGCGTCCCCCCCTTTTTTTTTCTAATTTATAAAGTGCACAGGGAAATATTCTACCAGCTTCCCCTGATGCTGTGATACCTTGAACAAAAAGGATTAGTGTTCCTTCGGGCTTGCTGAGTCTTCTGCAGGGAGGGTCCCTGGAAAGACTGTCCCCAGCCACCACCTTCAAAGGAGCAGCTTCCACCTTTCCCTGTGCTGCGTGGGCTGCCTGTGGGGGGCGCTGTGGTACAGCCTAGGTGTGTTCTGGGGGAGCCGTTGTGTTTTCCGTGGGGCAGCAGCCCCCCGCTGATCAGCTGAAGGCTGAGGGTACTTAGGGATTTAGAAAATGCGGGAGATTTTGCATTGTCAATGAAGGGAGTCATCGCAGGATTAGGCTCCAACCCGTGCTCCCTGGAGCCTGTGACAGGAGCTGTCACCAAGCTACTCCGTATTCAATCAATCAGGTATTTATCGTCTACACTCCGCCAGGCGGGGAGGCTTGCAGGGGCTCCAGCAGATCCAACCGAGGTGATAATAACAGCACTTCACATTTGTACAACGATTTAGGCGCTTTCACACCCATTACCCCCGGCGACAGCCCCGCGGGGTGCTGTCATTATCTCCATGTTGCAGTTGGGGAGACTGAGCCGAGATTAAATGATTTATTCAGTGCATGGCGGGGACAGGACTGGGCTGAGCCGCGCCGGCTCCAGCCCCTCTCCCCACGCGTAAACTGATCACGGGTGGAGGTCGGAAGGGGGAGACACGGCACAGACACGCGTGAAAGAGCTAGAGGACCGTGCAAGGCTGGGCGTAATTAAGTCCCAGATTGCATGGTCCAGAGAGCAAGTGCTGGAGGAATTCGGGGAAGGAGTGCTTCCCCCAGGAATCCTGGGGAGTCTACCGGGTGGGGAAGTGGGTGGGATTTGGACGGTCAAGGGCGTTGAAGGCACAGGCAGC
This sequence comes from Lepilemur ruficaudatus, assembly GCA_963574885.1. NCBI lineage: Eukaryota > Metazoa > Chordata > Mammalia > Primates > Lepilemuridae > Lepilemur > Lepilemur ruficaudatus. The sequence continues at coordinate 25,866 of CAUYRT010044111.1, forward strand.
AGCCGGGACAAAAGGCGGGCAAAGGAATGAACGTTTCTTGAAACCTACTATGCACCAGGCAGTGGGCTGAACCTTCCTACATACTTCTTTCATGCTAACACACACATGCACACAGACACAGACACGCCCCAGTGGGGATGTGAAGTTTCCGGTGAGCATTCTGCACATGCATCGGCGCGGCTTGGCAACCTTTCACTCCCCAGCTCCCGAAGCCCACAAAGAAACCTTTGAAATCTCATGCGCTCTGGGTCTGGGAGGAGCTGCTCCTCGGAGATCTTAGGAATGGGATGAGCCCTTCTCAGAAAACAGGAGTCACCTTGGCAGTGACTAGTGGTAGTGGCTCGAATTGCTGGGAACTCATTAGGCAAAACGGACATTCAAAAGGCTTTTATTTAAATACCTCCAGTTATTCCCACTGTCTAACAGGAAGGTTTCCTTCTAACCACAAACTCGTTGTGAGATTTGGGGCACACCAATTTGCGGGGGACAAGCCGGTTTTCTGGGTATCTCCCTGGATAAGTTACAATCACTTTGAGTCTCGATTCTTCACGACCCTGTGGCTTTTTTCAAAATACCGGCGGCTGCTCTGCAGAAGCACGAACTCGCCAGCTCCGAAGGGCCCAGCCTGGCGGGTGAAGCGCAGAGCTCGCCTCCCTGCAGGCCAGGGCTCTGCCCCCCACGATGGCTCAGCGCCACCCTGCCCCCTTCCCCCTTCCCACCGTGGCCTGCCGTCTGCCCCCACCCCCACGCCCCATTCATCCTTTCATTCATTCAGCCAAGAAACGTGCGTGGAGTCCCTGACGGGAGCCGCACAGAGTACGTACAGGGACACAGAGCTGCCGGTCCCTGGCCTCCTCCAAACTCACAGTCAATGCTAACGGGCCCAGGCCAGGGGTCTCCAAAGGGGCAAGCCTGCCCGATGACCCACTGGGCTTCCGGAAATTAAGACTATTTTTAAAATCTTAGCTTTCTAAATGTGCACTTAGGTGGGCTTTAGAATGTATATAACTTATAAATAAATTGGGAATGTGTGCTCAAAGCAGAGTGCTGGAGGTACAAAGTTAAAGACGTTTGAAGATTATTGGTCTAGATTCATTGCTCTGGACTTATCTGTGTTTTCCAATCTTTTTGAAAAGAACATTGACTAATTTTATTATAAAAGGAAATAAAAGCTTTTTAATTTTTGAGAGAGGGGTCTTGCTATGTTGTCCAAGCTGGTCTCGACCTCCTGGGCTCAGGTGATCCTCCCACCTCAGCTTCTCGAGTGGCTGGGATTACAGGCATGCGCCACCACACCGAGTTAAAAGTAAATAGAAGCTTTTAGAAATCCATTTGAATTATTTTGACGGTATATGCGTGAGCATGGACCAGCACCAGGAAGATGACAGTGACAAGTGCTACCTTCCAACGTGGCAGCAGCCCCTAAGGAACATAGGACTTTCGCCCTCCCCCCATGCAGTCTGTGTGGCCTTTGTCCTGTGCTGCCCTGAAGCTGCTTCCTCATGAAGTCCCCTTCTCCTCTCCCTCTTCCCTACTGTCTTGCTTCCCCTTACCCGGCGAGGACAAACAACCGGCCATTCATAAAGTCAAAGAATATGACCCATTTCATCCAACTGCCTCTTTTCACAGAAGGAGAAACTGAGGCCAGGGGAGGAAAGGGCCTTGCTTAAAACCCCACGGATAATAGCAGAGGCCGATCTAGAACCCAGGACTCTAGTTTCCGAGCTCAGGGGTCCAGCTCATTTGTTGCCCCCCAGCCTGGGGAATATTTGGCCCGTGCAGGGCAGAGCAGCTGTTCTATCCTCCACCCCCTCTGTGCCATTCCCCTCTTTCCAGGTGGAAATTGAGAGTAGAAGAGGGATCTTTGTAAGTGGATCAGTCAGAGGAGGAAAAGAAACTAAAAAGGGCTCCCTCGGTATTAGCTGGGGAACAAGCACAAGCTCCGTGTAGGAGTCTTGTCTGCAATGGGTCAAAGAAGAGGGGCACATGGGAGACCCCCCCCTCCTTCCGATGGGTGTGCAGCTGGTAGGTATGGAAGGTTCCTCTACGGACTGGGGAGAAGCAACAATAAAGAGGCTGCAATCAGAGGAGGGGAGCCCAGAGTTCAGGACAGGAGGAGGTTATTAGAATGAGTTCACCTGCAGGAGGACAGAGCCGCAGAGACCATCGAGAGGTGTGGTCAGAGCGTGAGTCTCAGCTCTGCCAACTTCAAGTTATGTCTCTCCTTCAAGCCTCAGTCTGCTCAACCGTAAAATGGGGATAATATTAATAGCACTTACCCCACAGGGCGGATGCTTTATAAAGCAGTTAGCACAGTGCCCGGCACGTAGCCCTCTAAATATCATAGCGATATGATTACTATTAAATACAAATAGATTCTGTCCCAACGAGATTCCACCGGAATTTGTCAACCTTCCCAAAGCAGAAATAGTGTGCGGAGCTAATGGTTTCCCAGAACTCACGATTTGGAGTCAAAACACCTGAGTTTAAGTCCTGGGTCTGCTATTTATCAACTGGATGATCCTAGGCAGGTTGCTTTACCTCTATGAGTTTATGTTCACCTAAAAAGGTGGATTAATATTAGCCCAGACTATAGGGTTGTATATGAATATAAAAATATTCTGTGATCTGTAAAGAACAATGTTCTACACCTGTGGTTGATGAAAAGGGTGGGGTACATCTGCCTCTAGCAAAAGAGCCGGGCCCTCTTCCCTTCTCCGCTAGGAGCATTGAAATCACAGGCTTTCTCGTAGGTCATAAAACAAAACTCAATTAGGGCTTAGGCTCAGCTGAAGCTGCATACGTAATCCTCCAAATAGACAAGCAACTAATTATATTGCCCTGGGAAGCAAGATTACACGCAAATAGATTAAGGCCAAACCATAGTGGTATTTTGTCTTTATAAACAGCAAGGCACAATTAAATTTGTGAGATGTCATTACCAAATTAAAAGGTAATTAAACATTTCTTTGTTCAATACGAGATGCCCAGATTCTAGCACTGCCACACACAAGTGTTAGCTGAGCTTCCTCACCGAGTGAGAGACAAGCCAGGTAAAATTCAGACCTAGTCAGGTAAGTTTTATTTACTGAGGGTCACTATCGTTGTGTAATTAAAAAACAACAACCTGGCATCATTCCCCTTTTGCAATTGAGAAGACCGAAGTCTCACAGGTGAAATAACTTGCCCAAAGTTGCACAGTTACAGTTGCAAGGTTTAAACACAAATATAACTCATAAATTAACTAAGTACTCACCTTCATTTTTTGGTATTTTTTGAGATAGCGTCTCACTCTGTCACCTGTGCTGGAGTGCAGTGGCATCATCATAGCTCACAGCAACCTCAAACTCCTGCCTCAGCCTCCCGAGTAGCTGGGACTACAGGTGCACACCACTGTGCCCAGCTAATTTTTCTACTTTTTGTAGAGATGGAATCTCACTCTTGCTCAGGCTGGTCTCAAACTCCTGGCCTCAAGCAAGCCTCTCACCTTGGCCTCTCAAAGTGCTAGGATTACAGGTGTGAGCCTCCAGGGCCCAGCCCATTTTAATGGACATTAATTTATATACAGAGCATCAAGGTAGCACACAGACATAGTCAAGACTCCTTAAAACCGAAAAATTTCTGCCAAGTTTTCAAAGTTCAAAATCTAATTTAACCTAGAACACGATTGTACTAGGTGTTGTTAGGGGCACCAAAGAGTACAGAATGTTGTCCCCTTTATAGTGATACTTACATATATTTGAGTTTTCATGGCCATTAATCTCATTTAAAGATTGGGAACCACCTGTGGCATGGGACTAGGTGGTGTCGCCATTTTGCATATTCTGTGAATTGCAGGGGAGAAGTGATAGCGTTGAGTATGGATGGTTTCCGAGTAATCGGTGAAATCATTTGTTGAAAGTTAGGGGGAAGAGAGCAGCAGGAAGGTTGCAGTCTGGAAGGTGAGTGTGCGTTCGATGAGGTCTCCCCAAGTACCACATTGCAGGGGCTCCACATTTTGCATGCTGGAAGGCTGTCAAATGGAGCTCGTGGCCAAGCACAGTGGCTCACACCTGTAATTCTAGCACTTTGGGAGACCAGGGGCAGGAGAATCACTTAAGGCCAGTCAGGCGTAATGGTGCACACCTGTAGTCCCAGCTACTACAGAGGCAGAATCAGGAGGGTCGCTTGAGCCCAGGAGTTTGAGGTTGCAGTGAGCTGTGATGATGCCACTGCACTCCAGCCCAGACAACAGAGCAAGACCCTGTCTCAAAAGAAAAGCAAAAGGTGTATGTGCTAAATGTTCCAGGAGTTTATATTCCTTCTTCAACTCACTCCTAAATCCCATTTACCCGGAGTTGGAAATAACAAGTATCAGTCAAGCCACCAAGCCTCTCCTGATTGTGCCAGTTGCCGCGGTTAATGAAGTTCATGGAAAACCTCAGCCGGAGGGCATTTCACTCACATCTGTCCCAGCCGGTCAGCTCAGCCTATGTGCACAGCACGCAACCTCGTCTCGGGAAGGAAAGGCGCCGGCCCCTTTTCCATCTGCTTACAGCCACTGCCATCTTGTGGCCGCGGAGGCACAGCCAGGCTGTTCTAGACGAATTCTACAAAAAACGCTTCCTGACTCGAAAGATGGAAACTTAGTAGACTAAGAAATGTGAAAGCAGTCCTCAAACAAACCAAAAAGATTCAGGCAGCCCACAATTCAAGACTGGCTTGTGTTGTAAAACATTTGCCTTACACGGTGGTTGGAACTCGAGATACATTTTCTTTTCAGAAGAGCCCCGCAGGGGTGAAGGGCGCCCACCGCTCCCCCGCCGACCCCGCTTGCCCTGCCCCGCCCTGGCACCCCACGCTCTTCCAACCACGCCCCACGGCCACTCACAAGGGGTCCCCTGCCAGAGCGTGCCTCGGACTTCCGGCTGAGGATGGCACCCTGCCTTGCTCTGGAACAAAACCAGTTCCCGCCTCTGTCCCCTCAAACTAGAGAATTCTGATAGACACTTCGTCGGTGACACGGGTCCTGAAGCAGCCCCTGTGCCTGAGCCTCTTGGGCCCCAAGGAGGAGGATGTCCCCAGACACTCCTCAACTCTGTGTGCTAAAGAGAAGAAAGGTGCTACTGAGACACGCCACTGCCATTGGTCAATCTGTTATTGAGACCCTTTAAGTGTCACTCTCAGTGCTGAGGGCTGGAAATACAGAGGACCATAGAACATGATCTCTGCCCCCCAGGAAGTCACAGGCCAGTGAGAAAAGAGATATATAAGTCCAAGTTTACCGTGTATCGTGCTAAGTGCCGAGAGACAGGTGATGATAGTATTATAGAATGAATGCTACGTGCTTTGCTCTGTCCTTCCTTCATAAGCTTTTATATTGTTCTTGTTACATGACAGGTGCTGTTTTAACCGCTTGCAAACACTAGCCCACTAATCGTCCTAAGAGATAGGTGCTATTGTCGCCCCGTTTTTGCAGATGGTTAAGTACAGCTAGCAAGTTGCAGAGCTGGGATAAGAACCCAGGCAGTCTGTAGTAATGAGCGGACAGGAAAATGCACATCAAGACACCTCTGCAATGGGGGTCTGTTGTGCCCACCTGGCAGATGAGGCACCCAAGTCTCGCTGGCGTCCCACTATGAAGTGTGGCTTCCAGATGCCAGAGGAGCAGAGCAGATTGAGCTAAACCAGACCAGGGGTGGAGATGGCTTCCCAGAGGGCACCATTCTTGAGGCGTGTGTGACGTATGAATTGGACAAGGGCATTCTCGGCAGAGGGAACAGCAAGCGTCAAGATACAAAGACTTCACAAGCCTGACGCGGAACCGCATGTGATTCACTGAGACAGGAAGCGACGCGAGGGCAGGTGGTAGGAGATGAGGCAGTAGCCGGCGCTACGCTGAGTCCTTGCAATGTCTCCTGACAGCAGTTGGGGCCATGGAATCATTTTAAGTATGAAGTGCCATCATCAGATTCGGAGATGGCTTGGAGGGAGGCCAGATCATTAGGTGGACTAATTAGGAGGCTATTGCAATAACCAAAGCAATAAATCTCAGCTAAGGCACTAGCCCTTGGGATAGAGAAGAAAAATCAGATCTCCGGTGCATTTGAGAGCCATTCATTTACACAGCTGTTTGTGTTCATGATCCATTAGCCCGGGACGTGCTGTCATCTATAGGGAATTTGCCTTTAGGATGGCAAATGAGCCCCTCTTCCATCTGGACCCACCTCCCTTGCAGCAGGTACTTACCTTGGGGAGTGTGGGCAGGTGGCCCCGGACACCGGTCTGCTCACCACCCGCCATGGGCGATGATCCGGACTCCCCTGTGCCCTTGAAAATCCTGTTTCCTGGGTCTCTCCCAGCTGCAGACCCCTCTCACCTCCTTCTCATACCAGCGCTTCGCACCTGTGTGAGTCACCTGGGAATGTTGCTCAAAACGCAGACCCTGAGTCGGTGGTTCTGGGGTGCGGCCCAAGAGTCGAACAAGATCCCGGCTGGTCTGCAGGCTGCATTCGAGTAGCAAGACCTTATGCATGTCCTTTAATAAACCGCAAATTCTATTCGTCTTACTCTTGCAGAGCACTCTGCAAAACGCCCCTTACAGATCTCATTTCATCTTCACAATGGCCCCGCGACAAGGCAGGTAGCCCTGTTCCCCTTTCATGGCCACGAAAACTGAGGCTCAGAGAGGTTGACTTGAGGTCACACACTGGCCAGCTGCAAAGAGAGGCTTTAGCTCCCAGGAAAGCTGTCTCCACCTCCCCACGGCTGCTCCCAGAAATGCTCCTGTGGTGTCATGGCCAGTTGGGTGGCAGGACTCGCAGGGCGCTCTCCCCAGGAACCCCGCCAGCAGCCTGTGCATGAACCTTGGGCCTGGGTGATAGGACCAGGTCACCTGTGCCTTTGGCAATCCACACCCTCCTGAGAGGTGACTCTCAGGAACCCTGGGTTAGGGTCTCCCACCCTCACCGGCCCCAGCCCCACCCCAGCATGGCTGCACTAACCGCCACACACCCCGCCGTGTGTTTTAGCATCTGCCTCCTGCGCCTGCACCATGAAAATCCTGCTCTGTGACCTGCTGCTGCTCAGCATCTTCTCCAGCGTGTTGAGCAGCTGTCAGAGGGACTGTCTCACCTGCCGGAAGCAGCTCCGCCCGGCCCTGGACAGCTTCAACCTGGAGGTAGGTCCCCAGGCGGGAGGGGTCTCGCCATCCAGAGCAGACTCTGAGTGGGAAACTGAGGCCTCCCCGAGAGGTCACAGGACTTGCCCAGCGTCGCGTGGCCGGGAGGAGGTAGAGTCAGACTTGAGCTGCATCCTCCGACTGGGAACCCGTGACCTTTCCGCCTTCCCACCTGTGAATAAGGCCCTGGGTGTGCGGCGTGTTGTCCCCAGGATGAGAAGAAAGCATCCTCCTTTTAGAGCATTTGGCAAACTCAGAAAGGTGTAAAAAAAGAAAAGATTAAAATCCCCTTTAACCTCACTAGTCAGAGAAAGAATCCTACTTTTTTTCACTTACTATATGATACCAGGATAATGGTTGCATGTTATTAAACATGACATTATTTCTTTCTATGGATACAGGAAACAGCCCAATGTTTCTATGGGTTCCACATCCAAAGAGTCAACCAAACGAGGATCAAAAATATTCGGAAAACAAAAACCATAAAAAAATAACAATACAGCAATAAAAATAACACAAATTAGAAAACTACGATTTACATAGTATTAAGTATTGTAAGTAATCTAGAGACAATTTAAACTATACGGGAGGATGTGTGTAGGTTCTGTGCAAATACTACCCCGTTTTATATCAGGGACTTGAGCACCTGCAGATCTGGGTGACCTGGAGTCGCCGGAAGGAACTCCCCACATGTACCGAGGGACGGCTGTAATTTCTGTAACCGTGTCCCTCCTGTTGAACATGTATTTTGCCCTCAATTTTGATACTGCAGATAATTCTACAATGAACATCCCAGTACCAAAATGCTCTCTCATATTTTAATTTATTTTATTTTTTTAGAGATAGGGGCTCGCTTTGCTGCCCAGGCTGGAGTGCAGTGGCATGATCACAGCTCACTGTAGCCTCGAACCCCTGGGCTCAAGCGATCCTCCTGCCTCAGCCTCCAGAGTAACTGGGACTACAGGCACACGCCACCACACCCAGCTGATATTTTCTTTAACGCTTATAGGTCTCACAGTGTTGCCGAGGCTGGTCTTGAACTCGTGGCCTCAAGTGAGTCTCAAGCCTGGGCCTCCCAGTGCTGGGATTACAGGCCTGAGCCACTGCACCCAGCCTCTCTGTTGTATTTTAAATTCCCACCTTGAGGTGTAAATCTGGCGTTAGCTTCTTATTCGTTAAACTAACTTTCTCAACTACCTTGACCTCAGTCTGGAAAGTCATTCCCCTCCTATAGCTCAGTTAATTTTTCCTTTATGGTCAAATCAACTTCTTTCAAAAGACGGCCATGTTTCAAACCCCTCAACCTTTTAAAACAGCCTGAATCACTGCAGTTCCTTAAGGCAAACGTACAGGTGTGCAACCGAGTGTC
>CAUYRT010044112.1:0-24532 GCA_963574885.1 Lepilemur ruficaudatus
ATTGGCACCAAAGTCTAGCATAAGAAAGTGTGACCTCCTCAAGTTTCTCTGTGTATCTGAGTATCACATATTTAATCTCCCCAAGTTTTTTCTTACCTCTGGCTATTCTAGTCTTAATACCTACTTACTCCCCTTAAAGCAGTTATTTACAATGTACTGCTTACTCTGCTTTCTGTAACAAATGTATATTCTTGGATATTCAAACACAGGGAGAAAAGATGTTCCTTCAATCGAGTTGCAAACTTTTTCCCATTAAAGTAGTATTCCACAGCATGCGTTCAAATGTGAACACTAATGTTTAGGATTAAGTGACACTGTCTTTCAAAAGATAAGATTGCTGGGCTAGAAAGAACCAGATAAAGAAGGATTTGAATTCTACACTGTTAAGCAATACAGATCCACTGCATAATTTTTTTTTTTTTCACAAGGAGTGATTGACTTAAACAGTGTTTTAGGAATATTTGACAAATATGACAGAGCATACCAAAGTTTTTGCATTGCACATACAACGTGCTGTTGCTCTGATAAGATGATAGCTATTAATCCTTTGTTAGTGAAAACCCAGGCTGTAAATTATTTTTCTGAAAATACTAAACCATGTTGACTGATGCAGTCAGCTGCCCACGTGAGAAACCAATACCTTGGAAATGTCTAGCTCGTGCTAATGACTCAGTCTGGGAGCTCTTGATTAGCAAAGCACCGATCTCAGTTCTTGTTCTTTACAAATTAAAAAATAAAAATAATGAAAAGGTTTCTATAACTTGATCATTTTTTGAGTACAAAAATTAGGGGATGGAGATGTGTTCCTCAGGTTGAGGTTTCGGATGCATGAGTTATTGAAGAACTTGAGTTTCTTCAAAAATTTCACTTAAATAATATTATAAATTTCTCTACACTATCTTACTATCTACAGTAGAGGCTTTCTTGGGTGTAACAGCGTGTACAGTTTTGCAGGAGTTTTCTTTGTGAGCAGAGTGTACTTCTCTGCCCCTTGATGTGGGCTTGGCCATGTGATCGTTTCGGGCAATGGCATGTGAGCAGAGAGGACAGTGTGCCAGGTCAGAGGCCAGGCCTTAAGAGACTGCATGTTTCTACTTGCTGCCTGTAGTGTCTTCCACTGCCTGGAGAAGAATGAACTAGTCCCAAGTCCAAAGACAGACACAGGGAGCATGGCCAGTCAGATGCACACACGTCTATTTTAAGAGGCAGAGCAGCGACACAACCAGGTGGTGCTGGGTACCCAAGTCCGGTTTTAAGCAGATGAGCCAAATCGTACCTGAGTGGCAGCTGCAGTCAGGTAAATGACTGTTGTGTTAAACCACTGAGTTCTGAGGTGGTATGAAACGTAGCATCTCTGTAGCAATAGCTAATTGATACAGTGGCAAAACAGGGATTAGAACTGAAGCTTGCAGGTCCTTATTTGAATGTAGATTTTACCTACTATTCTTTCTCTTCTTACGCTAGGCATGACACTGTCACATGTAGAACTTAATCTTTCTATTTTTATGCCCTTCCCATAGCCTTTTTTAGTAGCTTGTAGTTCTTGGTTTACCTACCTTGCCTTCCTCCTGCCTTTCCTAGCAACATTTTTGTTAGTTTGTATGTATTTTCCAATGCTTTGGGACCAATTTTTCCACTTTACTGACATTTTGTTTTCTTTTCCTGGAAACCTAACTGTTTCAAATAATGGCCTCTTTCTCTAACATTTCTTTCCATCTCAAAATCCTTACAGAGTATGGATTAAAAAAAACACTAATAATAATCATTCTTATTATCTTACTGTTAAACATTAATATCATTCTTACCTTTGTTTAGTCTTACCCACACTGGATGGTGACAATTTAGAGTATACCTCCAGAGGCTTGCTCTGCTTTTTTATTTTTAAAGCAAAGTTCATACATTAGAATGCACGGATGAGAAATGCAAAGTTAGAAACATATCCCATGAAGTGCTTTGGACACTCTGACAGGTGCAATTTATCAACATAAATTACTGTGCTTAGCTGCAAAGCTTTTGTCACAAGGAGACAGGGCACTTCCTAAATTGCTTGCTGCCCTCTTTAATAATAATCTTAGTTTTTACAATCCAGATATCCCAGGATAAAAGACATCTTGATGCATACAGAAATAGGAAAATTCAGATTTTATGTACATCACTGGGAGCATCGACACACTGTTCATTTTTAGAGTCTTTTTCCCCTCTGTCTCGATGTGGCAACAGATTACTTAGGCAAGAAAATGTGGGCAGGAGAGGAAGCTGAGCGGTAAACAAGTCAGCCTGTATGCTGTCTCACTTTCCTTTTAATCAAAGAAAAGACCTAACAGAATTCGCTGTCATCATCTTAGTGGTGGCTTCTAACAGCACTGGGTAGGGAGAATCCTTTTATCTCTAGCATTACACCAACAAATTGACTTTAAAATGCATGCATTTAACATGTATTCCTAAAGCTGTTATCATTTGGTAAACAGTATGACTAAGTGTCTTTAAACTACTTTAGACACTTTAATTTTTCTCATCTAAAAAAGAAAATATCAACGTGCATATTAGAGATATCTGAGATTTTTCTGCCACACAAATTTTTGTACATATTCACAAAGTCTAATTCGGGGGATATATGGTTGAATTCCAGTGGACTTTCCTCATACAGTACGTGAGTTGAAACCTAGTCCCTCGTTCCCTGAACTCCAAAGCCCTTGCTCACTCTACTGTACACGCTGCCCTACAGAAAGTACCTGTCCATTTGGTCCATTTTTAGAAAGCCAGTTTTAAGACTGCTATCCATTATGCCAATTTCCTGAGTTGCTTTCCTCCAGTGTTGTAAGAACAGAAACTTCTTGTTTAGCCATTATAAATCAGGCTCATTGGGAATCAATAAAATTTGCATATTTGCTAAGCTCCCTGCCCTTATGGTCTGTGCTACTATCAAAAGAGGGTTGGAAAGACAAGACCAAAGTTAACTATAGTTTCTCTTTTTGAGTACTTGTAAATTCATTCTCCAACAGATGTACTGCAACCCCTAGCTGCAGTGCAACAGGCCACCAGTAGGGTCATCTGTGGTGCACAGAATAGCTGCCCAAAGATGCACCTCCTAATCCCCAGAGCCCATGAAGATACATGTTACGCAGTACATGGAGAAGTAAGGTTGCAGATGGAATTGTTTCCTAATCAGCTGACCTTTAAAATAGGGAGAATATCCTGGATTATCCAGGTGGACCAAAGGTAATCAGAGGAGTCTTTAAAAGTGGAAGGAGGAGGTCAGAGTGATGTATACTGTGAGAAAGACTTGGTCCAACATTTCTGGTTTGGGAGATACGAAAAAGAACCAAAAGCCAAGAGTGTGGGTGGCCTCTAGAGGCTGAAAATGCTATAAATATTCTCCCCTAGCGCCTCCAGGAAAAATCACACTGTTGACACCTTGTTTTTGCCCAGTGAGACCCATTGCAGACTTCTGAATTACAGAACTGCACGATGAAAAATTTGTGTTTTTTTAAGCCGTTAAGTTTGTGATAATTTGTTATAGCAGTCATAGGAAACTAATAATCATCTTATTTATGAGATAGATTACCAGCAAGGCTATCTAAATTATGGAAAACTGAGAGACAACAAGAATTTAAAATATAAAACAGCATCTTATTTCAATAAAAGTTTTATAATAGAAAAGCACAAGTAATGAAAGAAAAAAATAGATATATTTGGCCTCATCACAATTAAAAACTTTGTGCATCCAAGTATAATATCAAGTTATATGAAAAGACAATCCACAGAAAAAAATATTTCCAAGTCATATATCTGGTAAGGGTCTAGCATCTATAATATATAAAAGATAAAAAGATACGGATAGGTATTTCTCCAAAGAATCTCCAAGCAGTTGGCCCAGAAGCACATAAAAAGATGCTCAACATCATTAATCATTAGGGAAATACAAATCAAAACCCAATGAGATACCAATTCACACCTACTGTGATAGCCACACACACACACAAAATGTTGGTGAGGATGTAGAGAAAAGAGAAGTGTCATACATTACAGGGGAGAATGTAAGATGGTACAGCCCCCGTGGAAAACATTTTGGCAGTTCCTCAAAATTTTAAATATAGAATTTCTGTGTGACCTAGCAATTCCACTCCTAGGTGTATACCCCAAAACATTGAAAACATATGCTCACGCAAAAACTTGTACACAAATGTTCATAGCGGCATTTTTAATAATAGTCAAAAACCAAAAACAACCCAAATGTCCATGAGCTAATAAATGGACAAAATGCAGTTTATCTATGCCACGGAATATTATACAGCCACAAAAAGGAATGCAATACTGTTACATACTACAACATGGGTGAAAGTTGGAAATTTTATGCTAAGTCACAAAAGCCAGACACAAGAGGCCACATATTCCATTCATATAAAATAACAATCAAATGAAACAGTATAACATGGTGGTTAAGAGGCAGACTTTGGGGTCAAATTCTGGATAAGTGTTCCAATTCTGCCTCCTCCCAGCTATGTGACCCTGGGCAAATTACTTAACCTATCTGTACCTTAGTGTTTTCATCTATAAAATTGGCATACAAATAGTACCTACCTTAGATATTGTTGTGAGGATTAAATCTATTAATATGTACATTGCTTAAAAGAGTTATTTGGCACTTAATAAGTACCCCATAAGCATTTGTTACTGTAGTTTTAAAAGATTATTTCATTGCCACATAAATGAAGGATATAAAATCTATTCGTAATAGGAACTCATGGTGGGTATCATTTATGCAATCGAGAAAGTTCTCAGGAAATTACACACAGGAAAGTATATTGAAAATATCTAGAGAAGATATTGTATGAATGCCTTCATACATCCATTATATCCTCCTGCCTCTCTGTTTCAAATTTGCGATGGACTGAACTAGAGCATGAGCACCTGAAGGCAGGGGCTAAGTCCTTCTTATCTTTGTATTGTCAGCGCCTAACACAGGGCCTGGGACCCGGTAGCACACAATAATACATTCTAGAAGGGAATGAAGAGATCATAAGAAAATGTAATGGCCAATAGTGATCACTCCTGGCAATTAGAAAGCCTTTAAATAATACACTCTTAAATCCCTCAAATGCACACTTGAGATACAGAAAGTGAGGTTTACCTTATTTAGGAATGTTCAACAACTAGAATGGGAATGTTACTCATTGCTTTCTGTTGCTTTAAATCCTTTAATATTGAACACTACATATTCTTTTGTGTTTTTATTATAAATAGTACGATTTGTTTCAGTATTATGATTTATTTCAGTATAAATAAGCTGAAGAGGGTTAAGTTTGAACATAATAATTAAATTAAAAGTCCTTAAATTTGATAAAAGGGTTCACTCAGCCTTATTAGAAAACATGTTTGTTTCATAGATAATTCTACTAGTAATGTTTTAATCCTCTAATGTATACTGATAAAGAATATTATGGGATAAAAATACATCACTTTAATTTTGTTTTTACTAACAGTAACGTAGAGATTAAGGCCCTCTGCTTCTCTGTCAAAAAATAAAAGATCAAACAATGCAGGCTGTGATAAGCATATAACATTTTATTACATTACGCTAGTAGGTCCAAGGATCAATGGAGATAAAATCTGATTAATATATTTATCATATTTTTTATGTAGCTTTTAATAAAAGAGGACTCGTGTTTCTATTTTATGGAGACATTTAACTTCCTCACCATGTCATTCTCAAGTTATTTTTAAAACATAAGAGCTACTCTCTACCTCTTAACCAAAGAAAAGTCAAATAGATGCAATAAAATTCAGAGGAATATTGAACCAGCTGAGTACTACAAAGCCGTGTGCCTTCTTTCCTTTTCCCCAGAAATATGAATACACGTTCAGATTTTTGAAAGGGATGCAAAGATACAGAGGTAATGAATAAGATTTGATTTCTTTATATATCAGCATGGATTTGAGCATATTTATGTAATATCAGGAATATAAAGGGGAACAGTTTTCATTGAAAATATTATAATGATTCCATGTTCTGGTTCATAATTTCTCTGCTGTTCATTTATGTTTTGATTCCTTGAGAACTAATAGACTTTTTTAAAAAATTTATAACTGTATTATTCATATGAACTGAACGACCAACACCATTTGCCCTGCCTAACAAGGAGTCATCTCCTAATTGCTCAGGATATATCGAGGTCTTAATTGCATTTGTTGGAAAGTATTCTGCTATTTGGCACTTGTGTTTATCACACTATCTTACATATAGTAGGTGCTGAAACAATCATGACTCATTTCCCAGGTAGATTCCAAGTGCCTGGAGGGCAGAGATTAGGTATTATATGTTTTTAGACTATTTTACAACCTTTAGCTTGGTGTTGAGCACACGGCAGTGTGGAGCCTTCTTTTAATTCTTGTTATGAGAACAGTACAAGCCATACCGGGACTCCTTTCCCACTTACCAAGACACACGCACACACCCACGCCTGCCCCGCCATTAGATGTGTATTTTATGCAGCAGAGAAGGATTAATGAAGATATGCTTGCTCATAGGGTGTTTTACTTTATTCCTACCTTCTGTGCAATCAGCAGTTTTCGTACATTCCCCTCAAAAATTTTCAGAAAAGGTGAACCATTAAACAATTCTAATTCCTTGTGATAGGAGAAGTACTCAAGCAGTATTGAGCGTGTGGCGAGCGCTAAATCAGCAGCTGGCAGGGGTTCTTCTCCATTCTCTCCTCTAAGATCGGGATTATGTAAGTTGTTGGCATTCAAAAGTAGATATTAAGTAAATAATTTTTTATAGTGAGGTTGGAACATTTACTGTGTAGTATCTCAGAGAGAATATGAAATCTCTGGTAACATGTAAAAGTCACTTGCTGAAATAAAATACCACTACTGTTAAGACCACCTTAAATTTAGACAGATCTTCCGAAGTATATAATTAAGACCTCACTTCTCTGTCACAGCAGCGGTGGAAATTGGAGCGAAAAGGGTATTATCCACTGTGTAACAGATAAGGAAACTGAGGCAGAGAAAGTCTAAGGGATTTACTATTGGTTGGGAGCCAGATTTGTGGCCAAAACTCAGGATTCCTGACTAAATCAATCAACCAAATATTTATTAATGAATATCCATCACTTATAAAATATTACACTAAAACTTTCTTCTTGAGGAAGTGACAGTGGACATAAAAAGATAACACATAAAGATGTGGAAAGTTAAGTTGCAATGAAAGGATTAAAAATTTAGATTTCCAAATTAAATGATACCTATACAAAAGAAAAAAAACCACCTGAGGAGATTATTTCGGGCTGTGGTGTCTCCCGGTGTATTCATTTCCCATTCTAAACTTTTTCTCCTTCCATATATAATACTGAGACTAGAAGATAAAACGGTATTGATTTTCCATCTTTCACCGTCTTGCCCAAACTTCTGTTTTTTAATCTTTCTTTCAGATACTGGAGGGAAATGTTTGTTGATTCTCATCTATAGTTAATCCCTCTTCCTATGTTCTAGGGCTTCTCACTGCCCCTTTGTTCTAGGCCCTTACGAATCAGGGTGTGGCCTGTGAACCAGCAGCTTCAGCATCTCTTGGGAGCTTGTCCGAAAGGCAGGGTCCTAATCTCCACCTTAGTCCTACAGAACGAGAATATGCGGTTTAACAAGACACTAAAGTGTGAGAAATGCTGGTCCAGGCCACTATCTCAAAAATTAACCTCTCTATTTCCAGCAGCAGTAGTTTCTTTTTTTCACCATTTCCTTTTTCCTTCTTGAATAACCTAGGGTTCTTCATTAAGAAACAAAATAAGAACAAATTCCTCCCCACACCCCACCTTCAGTGACTGATATCCCTTTTAGCTTTAAGGCCATCTCACTTTTGTTTCTGTGGCTACCATGTTCCTGGAATCAATTCTGTGCCCCTGCTCTCTTTATTTTTAATTCACTTAGTTCCTTCCTAAAACTCTGAAACCTGACTTTCACTCCAATGTAGTTTGAACACATAGAAAGGGCAGGCAAGCACACAAGTGTGCACACAGATGTACACATGCACACACACACACACACACACACACACACACACACAGGCTATAGGTCATTAATTCTGGCGAGGTTAGATCAACTTTTAAAACTTCCAGAGCCCCTGTGCTGACTGGAAAACTAGTGATCTTAGCCACATTGGGTGCCTGACGATTTTCTTGTCCCTGCTCTTATCATGAATCTATTCAAGCTCATCCACATGTCTGTGTTCCTGTGTAGGGGTCTGGATTGACCTACATCCAGCCAAATTTATTAAATGTCTACTGTAGAACTGTCCAAACCTTGAAAGAAAACTTTTATATCTCTGCAGAAATATCACAGAAGTATACGTAGACTCACAATCCATGAAAGTGAAACAAAATGGGACCTAGTACTTAAAACTTATCTCAGTTAGATTTTCTTCCTGAAGCCTTAAGTTGGCTAAATCGTACAAGACAGAGGCCCATCTGCAGTCTTGTGTTGGAAATGAAGAAAAGGAAAAAGCCATCATGGAAGCCATGAGATTCCTCACCATTACGTGTCAGGAAAACTTATGCCACTGAGGAACCAAAAAACAAAATAAAACCAAATCCTCCTCTTAATCCCAGTGTCTTCCTGAAGTCTTTTCATACAACAAGGTTTGAAGGTCGAGATGTTTTGAAATTCACCGGGTACCGCAGCTCACTCACCTCCAGATTGTGAGCAGGGTGCTCACTGGTGATGGGATGTGGTGTTATTCATCAGGGCTGCCTCTTATGAAGAAAATGAAGAGCATAAAAGAAAAGGACCACAGTGAAAATGGGGGTGTGCTGAAAGGTTAATGTGCTCTTCAGCCCACTTCAGAGAGATCACCGAGCAGCCCGCAACCTGTTTACCTGATGCATGCAGAAAGAACTGTCATGCCTCACGCTTGGAAATGGGCCATTAATCCTGGTGACAGATTATGAATTGTGGAATATGGCCAGCACCTGGCCAGACAAGGCAGAGTTCATAAATCAGACTCAAAGCAGAAATACCTGACTAAAATTCCTGAGTTCTTTATGGGGTTGGAAAAGGATATGTAAGGAGGGAGTCTGTTAAACTCGTGTGTGTGTTTGTGTACGCGTATGTTGTCGAGGGGTATTGAGTTTCAAAAGGCCTTTGTTAGGTTCTATAAGGAAGTTTTGCTTTGTTATTTTTGGCTGGCTGAAGAGTTTTGCTTCAGCATGTAATGAGGTGGTCGCTGGGTATCAGGGTAGAGGGTGGTTGGGATAAAGATTTTGGTCTTTGGCAGGGCACGGTGGCTCACGCCTGTAATCCTAGCACTCTGGAAGGCCGAGGCGGGAAGATTGCTCAAGGTCAGGAGTTCGAAACCAGCCTAGGCAAGAGCGAGACCCCGTCTCTACTAAAAAATAGAAAGAAATTACTTGGCCAACTAAAAATATACAGAAAAAATAGCTGGGCACAGTGGTGCATGCCTGTAGTCCCAGCTACTCGGGAGGCTGAGGCAGAAGGATCGCTTGAGCCCAGGAGTGTGAGGTTGCTGTGAGGTAGGCTGACGCCATGGCACTCTAGCCTGGGCAAGACAGTGAGACTCTGTCTCAAAAAAAAAAAAAAAAAAAAAGATTTTGATCTTTAACAGGAAATTGGTTTGAGCCTTCCAAAGGGAAGAGAGAATCGATCAATTCTCTCAACAAAAAGTATAAATAGTTGATTCTCAGGAATCAGTATTTGTTTATTCTACAAATAATCTGGGAAACAGGACCAACTTGGTAGATAATGCTATACAAATTATTAAATGGATTAGAATAAATTAAGGGTTTATAAGCATGTAAAAAATAGCCACAAAAATATTAACTAAAATAAAATGTTGACACATAAATAAATGCCCTAGATGAAAAATAATCTAAAAGCCTTGTAAGAAGATGGCCTCTGAATTTGTTTTGTGACATAGGAGTGAAACCCAAAAGTGATTTTTAAAAATATTATATGAAAGCATGTTCTAAAGTGTCCTCAAAGACCGTTAAATGTTCGTAATCCTCTCGAAAGGTACGAATGACACACAGAAGACAGTGTTTTCTATTGGCAATTCATCCTACGTTGATTAAGCGCTATCACCAAGGCGCTGCAATGGTTGGTTAGATCTCATACCCAGCCTTTACTTCAGACGGCAGCCATCGGGCTGTCGGTAATGCTTCATCAGGATAGCACCACAGGAGTGTGCTTCCTTGAGAAGAAAAATAAGGCTAAGTAAATGTATAGATCATTATTACTATATTGTTACCAGCCTAATTTTCAAATAAATAATTTTATTTTTAAGAGTAATTATTTAGGCATGCGTTTAAGTATATAAATCATGTGGAGAAGGTGGAGGAAACTTTTCTAAAAATCAAAGGTATGTGAAGCCTTTTAGTTCTGATAAAGCCCCATCTCTAATAATAGACTCTGTTTATCCAAAGGCTGCCTTTCCTTTTATTATGAATTTCAACAACTGAAGTTCTCAGGCCAAATTAGTTGTTTCTTCTCTATGGAACCAAATTCTGTAGAGCCCTTCTAGGCTTCAGGTACATTTGTGACCCTGACCAGCATTTTTACAAAGCCATCCTCAGAGACCGAGTCCCGCAGACTCTCCTTTGCTTGCTCCCGGCGAGGGAGCCTAGTCGAACTGGTAGGAAAAAAAATCCTTCATCAGCAAGTGCTAAAAAGACTGGAAGCTCTCACAGAGATAATCCATTATACCATTCTTTCATTTCTGCTTAAAATTTGCCCTCAATCTCTTAAACTGATTTTCTCAGTAGTTTCCTTCCATACGCCTGCATCCAGCTCCACACCTGTGCACACCTGCATCCCAGCTCCCTGCTAGGCAGGTCCCCGCTGGTGGGCCCCTGTGACCAGCTCCCAGGAAGCTCAGGCTTTTCTGGATGTCTGTGTACCCAGCTTCTCTATCATGTTCATTTTGTGGCCTTTAGTTAAAAATGCTCTAATACCTGAGTGTTAAAAAGGGCATAGGTGTTCTTCATCAAGATACTCCAGTGCTAAGTCTTTTATTACTTTCCTACTGTTTTTCAGTAGGTCCTAGTGTCTTGCGCTGTCCGCAACAACATCCCGTCCCGGTATCAAACACATCAGATGTTAATCGTGGGGGTCAATTTTAGGGCATATATCATATCTTTGTGAAGTGAATAATATGCACAGTTTTTATGTTTCATTGAGCCTGGTACAAGTTTAAAGTATTAGTACTTTAAATAAATAAATTCCAGGGTACTTTATAGTTAGCCTATCGAAAAAGAACGTCAGCAGTCTGTCTTGCTTTGGGTTTTCATTTTGACATTATTTCACCCTTTCCTTCTAACATTTCTTTAAAGGAAATGACTGCCACACATGTATCTTGGAGGAATAGTGACTCAGTAATCACCAACGAATTGTCAGATCATCTTTAATCAGGAGCATTATAAGCAATATTTATCCTAAAAAATAAGTTTCTCTGCCTCAGAGAAATAATTGTATTTTAAGGTTTCTTATGGAAACCTGCCTCTGCACTCAAGCACTGGTGCCTGCGTTCCCTGCCCTAGGAATAAGGCATCCTGTTAGGTGCTATAAAGAAAAACTTCAAGATGTATGAAATACAGAAGGTGAGGCAAGCTTAAGTGCACAGGAAATTTAATTACATTCAGTAAACAATAATATAAACATATAAAGACTGTTAGAAGTTAGTATGTTTGTCAAATAAATTATAGAGAGAATAATTACTATAAAATTCACCATCCTGGCATTGGGTAGAAAAGTGTGGAGAAAGCTGGATAAAAGCTGCCTCAGATGGATGGGTAGTGTTGGATTAAGAAGGAAAAAAGCATTCTGAGCACAAAGGCTCCATTTTTTAAATTCCTCTAAATCGTTAACAGAGCACGAAGAGAAAACGTTCTTTACTTTTTTTCTTGATGTGGGCTAATATAGCTTTAATACCAAAACCTAAAAAAGCTAGTTATTTAAGATAACTTTAAGAAATATGAAATAAGTAGTCATAAACTTGACAAATTATATGCAGGAGCTATAAACTAAAAATTACGAAACACCACTGACAGAAATTTAAGTCGTCCTAGGCAAATATTTATTTAATACAGTGCATTCATGGGCCAGAAGATTCAATATCGTTAAAAAGATCAAAGAGGATTTACACTACCTGATTTCAAGACTTATTATAGAGCAACAGGAACCAAGACACTGTGGTATCAGGGTATAGACAGTCATACGGAACAGTGGAATGGAATGCAAAGTCCAGAAATAGACATGCATATATGGACAATTGATTTCAATAAAAATCAAGGCAATTCAGTTGGCAAATGAAAAACGTTTCAAACAATGCTATTAGAACCATAGGATAGCCACACATAAAAATATGTACCTCCAGCGTTAACTCATCATTTATAAAAATTAACTCACGATATATCATAGATCTAAACGTAAGAGCAAAAACTATAAAATGTCTAGAAGAAAATATAGAAAAATGTTTTAGAGATCTTGGGTTAGACAAAGATTTCTCAAATAAGACACAAAAAGCATGAGTTATTAAAAAAAAGTTCCCACCCCTCAAAAAAAATCAATACATTGGATTTTATCAAAATCAAAATCTTTGCTCTTTAAAAGAGACTGATAGGAAATGAAAAGGCAGCCACGGACTGAGAAAAATATGTGCAAAACACATGTTTAAATAAGAACTTGTATGTAGAATGATAAAGAACTCCTAAAACTCATTAATAAGAACAATGGCTGGGCGCAGTGGCTCAAGCCTATAACCCTAATGCTCTCGGAGGATGAGTTGGGAGGATCACTTGAGGTCAAGAGTTCGAGACCAGCATGAGCAAGAGCAAGACCCCGTAACTACTAAAAACAGAAAAAATTAGCTGGGCGTTGTGGTGCATGCCTGCAGTCTCAGCTACTTGGGAGGCTGAGGCAGGAGGCTTGCTTGAGCCCAGGAGTTTGAGGTTGCGGTGCTCTATGATCATTCCACCACACTGTAGCCAAAGCGAGACTCTGTCTCAAAAAAAAAAAAGAACAATAAAAAATGGGCTAAAGATTTGAACCACGATTTTTCAGCTGTGGCATTAGAGACACTGGGGGATAGATAATATTTTTTGGTGGATGGCAGGGGGCCCGTAAACTGCAGGTTGTTTAGCAGCCACTCCAATCTCCACCCACAGGTGCCAATAGGATTTGAAGCCGTGACTTCCAAAAGTGGCTTGAGTATTTCCGAAGCTTCCATAGAAAGCAAAATTCCCTCGGGTGAAAACTACTGATTTGAATAACACTTTACCTAAGAGGATATACCAATGACAAACCTATATAACCTATGCTAATCAACTAAACACTATTGAAAACAATAGAGTTGGATGTTACCTGTGGGCTCTTCGTATCTGGCCTTTATTGTGTTGTGGTTCGTTCCTTCTTTACCTAACTTACTGAGAGTTTTTTTATCACGAAAGGATGTTGAATTTTGTCAAATGCGTTTTCTGCATCTATTGTGACAATAATATGGTTCTTTAGTCCTTCACTCTGTTAATGTGGTGCGTCATGTTTATAGATTTGCTTAGGCTGAACCTTCCTTGCATCCCGGTGATAAATCACTTGATCACAGTGAACGATCCTTTCACTGTGCTGTTGAATTCAGTTTCCTAGTTTCTGATGAGGATTTTTATATCTATATTCATCATGGATATTGGCTGGTAGTTTTCTTTTCCTGGAATGTCCTTATCTGGCTTTGGTATCAATGTATTAAGTATTTTATTTAAGTTAAAAAAAAAAGAACTGGAAACAAAAACAAAGAATTGCTAACTCTGGATGATAGAAATACGAAAGAGAATTGTGTTATTTTTCTACACTTGTTCATTTCAAAAAATTTCTTTAAAGAATTCAGTTTTTGTGAGGCAAAATAACCACATATGTGTACCATGTCAGAAGACAAACTACAGATAAATTTACAATACATAAAGTTCAATAACTCTAATAAAAAAGTTTGTTCACATAAGTGATAAGATGAATAAGCCAACAGAAAAATGCAAAGACAATGAGTGTGCAATTCAAAAAAGAAATTTACAAATCCTGTAAGTATAAGATGCTTGATTTCCTTAACACTAATTACATTAATAATTAAATTGCAATGCTGATTTCCTTGAGGCTGCAACACTGTAATAAAAAAATCTAGACATTATTCACATACATATCAAATTGAAACTGGTTAAATAAGTCATAATAGCTCTATATACGACAGAATTCTATATATAAATTAAATTTGTACTTATATTTAATAATAAAGAAAATGTGCTTTTAAGTACACAAAGTATGGAAGAATATGTTCATTAGTATTACTTTTTGGTTAAAAATATACACAGACATAGAAAAAGTTCTAGGAATATAAATACCAAATTTTTACAAGCAATTATCCATGGCGGTTAGATTGTGTTAGGACTCCCATTTTCTATGTGTTCTGTATCTGCACTGTTTCATTACTTGGACAATATGATTTTTGTAAAAAATATATTTTTAATATTTAAAAATTTATTTTTCAAGGAGCTCATAATCAAAGACAGACTATAAGTGGCTTGGGAATCTGAATAGAATTTCTGAAAATTTTATTGAAAGGGAGTGAGCAATAGACTAGTATGTGTTTAAGTAATGTGCTATAATATTTTATTCTGATGTAGATACTCTGTGGTAATTACTAATGTAAATTAAAGCAGTATTGCCTTAAGTTGTTGACTGCCCTCCTAAATACAAGTAACTTTAAAGAAACAAATAAAAAATTCTATACTTTTCCACGTGAATCAAGTATTTGAAATGTTTATATATTATGTAAAGTAGGTCATATTTCATCCAAGTTGTCATCCATTCATCCAATTCTTGGCATGATGTATGATTTTTAATGATGTGCAAAAAACTTCTATAAGTACTCTGTCCATGATCATCTAAGTATTAATAGGACCAAAAGTTATGATGACACACTATAACCAAAACTTAGGACATTTCCCTTTTTTAAATCATAAAATAGATAAGTTTAGCTCACAAAAACAGAGTGCAAGCAGCAATGGAGATTTTTCCATGGCATCTTTTGATAAATGGTACCACTGCCAACCTCAACAAATTCCCAATATGTTTTAAAATGAGCAATTTAGTTGCCAGCTCCAAAATATATTATTTTATTTATGCAAAAGCTGGGACAGTCTTAGGTACATGATAGAAAGTTTGCCTCCTCTTTCTCTATGCCCAAGTGACTCAACTATTTGAGGGTTACCCCAAGTGACAGTGACCTTGAAAGTCCAAGGTCAGAATCATTTCCAACACTGTCATCTTTAGTGGAGTATCCAAAGTGCTCTCTTGGTCCATTCTACTTAAGTGAATTCAATAAACGATGTTGAAATTATTCCAAAAGTTAATTCACTAAGAAATGTGTTTGACTTCTGATAAAATGCACAAACTCAGTTTACACTGCAGATTTTTTACCTGATTGCCTTCCTATGAGGCTAAGAAGTATTTAAAGAGTAACAACCAAAGAGTAGACAGTTAACTAAAGGGAATGGTTCATTTTAGATGGCATATGAGGAAATAGTTTGATACCATTTGACATTAACAATTGGCTAATGATAGGTGGAAGGTACTTGTCCCTTTACGAGGAGAAAGACTGCAGAATTGTTAAAAATTTGGTTTCATAGGGAGGAGACATCTCATTTTGTTCTGCATTTTTATTATATAAACAGTATTCTGGAAAGGTTGAAAAATAAGAAAAGTCACCCGTAATCTTATTACTTTAATTAAATATATTTTCCCACTTCCAGTCTTCATGCATGTAAGTGATTTTTTTTTTTTGCACAGTTCAATCAGAGCATTTACAATTTTATATCTCGTTTTTAAATTCATTTTTCAAATGAAAAATTATTTCTCCATGAGCAACTTTCTTCTTATCCATGATACAGCCATTTCAAGAGGGAAGGGTAGGAAAATATTTTAATGTAATTGGCTATTTATATAGTATTCCGCTCTTTTTTGTCATATTTTGGAAGAGTTGTAGAGCATCTTCCCGATTCTGCTCTCATCAAGTGACTCTGAATCAAATCTATAGGTCTGAGTCTACTCCCAGTGCAGTATTCCTGCCGAAATGCTTATAGGTTGAAATGCATGTCAGATGCTTGCAAATTACTGTTACCATTCATTTAATCTCTAATGCAACAGTGTTTCTTTGCCCTTTTTCTTTTCTATTTTTTTTTTTTTTGAAACAGAGTCTCACCTCTCACTCAGGCTAGAGTGCAGTGGCATCATTGATCACAG
This sequence comes from Lepilemur ruficaudatus, assembly GCA_963574885.1. Taxonomy (NCBI): domain Eukaryota; kingdom Metazoa; phylum Chordata; class Mammalia; order Primates; family Lepilemuridae; genus Lepilemur; species Lepilemur ruficaudatus. The sequence goes on from CAUYRT010044112.1 coordinate 16,291, forward strand.
CTCACTGCAACCTCAAACTCCTGGGCCCAAGTGACCCTCCTGCCTCAGCCTCCTGAGTAGCTGGACTACAGGCACGCCATGACGCCTGGCCAATTTTTCTATTTTTAGTAGAGATGGGGTCTTGCTCTTGCTCAGGCTGGTCTTGAACTCCTGAGCTCAAGTGATCCTCCTGCCTCAGCTTCCCAGCGCACTAGGATTACAGGTGTGAGCCACCACACCTGGCCTGTCTGTCCTTTTTCATTTCTAATTTTACTTTTTTGTGATTTTTTTTTATGTCTTGATGGTCCACTGTCCAGTGGTTCCTTCCTCTCTTTTTAACAAATAGTTTCTTTGGCTGCTTAACAATTTTATAATTTTTTAAATTTCTCCTTTGATCATCTGTCTTTCATTTGACTTCCCTGTATTTGCTGTATTATTCCATTTATATAATCTTGTGTTAAAAAGATTCATTTCTTTTCTTTTTTTTAGAATGTAAATATTAAAAGCTATATATTTTCCTAAGCAAACTTTACTGTGTCCTGTAATATACAGGGAGTTTTTTTCAATTCTTATAATTCATAAATACGCCTTTTGATTTAAAAGTTGCTTAAGGATAAATTTTTACTTTCTAGGATATGTTAGTTATGAATTTATGAATTATAATTTTGTTTTATTGTACTGGGTCAGACTGTGGAATGTATTATTTCTATTTCAGGGAAGAAACTGAATTTTTTATCACTTAAAAGTCAATTTTGTAAATTTCTAAGGAGATTTAAAAAACAGTATTTTCTGTTATATAGAGTTTAATCATATGCATCATGTATGTAATTTTTATCTGTATTTCATATATATACATGTACATATAAGCATACATAATTCTATATATGTACATTTATCTGTATTGTGTAATCCTTACTAATTATAATTCAGATCTTCCGCATCTTTTTGTTTGCTTACTTTTCTTAATCTGTCATGGGCCGACAGAGGTTAATTGAAGCCTGTAATCACTACTGTGTTCGTCAGTTTCTTTTTTTACTTTCCTGTAATTTATGCTTTATAGATTTGGGTGCAATAGTACTTGGGTACAAATGCTTATCCCTTCATTATTGCCCTTTAATATTTTAAATTCCTTATTTATGTTTCTGTTGACACAGTTTATCTGGAATCTACTTTTGTGTAATGAAAATCTCAACAGCTTTATTCTTGTGACTACTTCTATTATGTTTAACTTTTCTGCATCACTTTGCTTTAAATGAATCTACGGTAGTCAGCATACAGATTTCACCTAATTTAAAAAAATTTTTAAATTAGCTTTGTTTTCCTATATGTTTGGTTCTTGTTCCTATGTTATGTTTGATTTGAAGAGATCACACACGTACATTCTTACAACACACACAAGTGTCCATCATCTAGACTGAAACTTCCTGGATAGTTTCATATTTATTAGTTTTTGAATCCTTTACAATTCCTGGAGCTATGCATAAGGACTGGATTCAAAATATATTTGTTAACTGACATGAACTGAAATGTCAGAAAGAGTGACTCTCTAGCAGTAGAGTTTGGAAAATAATCAACAATCCGGTGTTGATAAATTCGGGGCAGGAATCTCCCTGTCCTCCCTAGAAGCTGACTCGGTTGCTACATCCCTCCACCATGCGCACCTGCTCTCTCCGTGCCTGGCACAGACTAATCCGACAGACACACTCTGGTCAATAAGAAATAAAGCACAGTCCTTCCTCTTCCGCCACCTGGCCATTACTACCAATCAATTCACAGGCAGTTCCAATCTGGAATGAGATTTTAACGGCCCCACTGGCTTCTCCTAGATCAATGCGATGGCTGAAAACAGCAATAAAGGAATAATTCAAACAAGTTTAAAATTCAAAGGAATGCAGACCCTGCGGAGGCCTGAAAAAGAACTGCATCCAAAGTAAGACTTTCTGTCCCTTTTACTGTTTCTTTCACTTAAGCCTTTTGTCATCTCTGCATCCTTCTGAAGTCATTCTTCCTTTACTTGATAAGTTAGTCTTCCTAAATATCCTCTGATAGACATATTTCTGAATTTTTAAAAACAGTCTGCGAAAGAATGAGGTTGCAGTCACTGCATTTTTATTCCTAGGCGAGGCTCAAGTAGAGACTTAAAAAGAGAGTTAAAAAGCTGCCCTAGGGGACTGTAGGCTCACCTGTCCTACCCATGGTAAAAAGAGCCTCACTTCGAGAATCCTGAAGGGGACAGGGACGTGGTGGAGAAATGTGGGCAGGTTTGTTTTGTAGAAGAAAGGGTTATATTTTTAAAAAACTGGCATGTATGCTTAGAAGCTAATGTATTAAGTGACGCATTATGCTTCTGGATACAAATGGAAAAACAGTCACAGCTAGATAAAAACCAAATGCTAGACCAGGGAAACCTAAATGAATGCCAATCAGGTTAACAGAATAGGTGCTACCAGAATGGAAACACATGGTCCCTGGTATTTGGAAAAATTTTAAAAATCTCAGAAAAAGAGCCCATAACCCAGGGAAAGCGACATCTTCCCTCTCTCCTTTAGTACTAAGAAGAACTAACTTTGAAAGGTCACGGGACATAGTTCCCTTGAGCACTGGTCACCATCTTAACTAGTTTTAAGGAAGACAAGGTAATTTTTCCACAATAGCTCAAACCAATGACATTGTTATCTGAAATAGTTATATCAATCAAGCTTTGCATACTTTTGTACAAAGTAATTGCAGTAATAAGCTAAGGTAAAGAAAATTAAAGAAAAGGATAAGAGTTGGGGGAAAATAGACATGTAGTTAGGTAGTGGCTGAAAAAATAGAAATATGTAGATTTATTATTCACTCCACTTTTAAAATGGTTTATATCAATAACAGGTAGGAGTTAGAAAATGTCCTTTATTTCCAGAACCTTATTAGGGTTGTGAATTTTGCTCCAACAGCTTTGAAACAAGGATTAGAAAGAAACTGAGCAATATGGAGCTGTAGAATGATATACACATAGATTTGACAGAAACTAAACAAATTCAAATCCAGGTAAATGAACATCTTTTGTTAGTGTCAAAAAAATAGCATTTGGTTTCCAATTCATTTATATTCTTTGGGTTTCTGTATGCTTTATCATTCCCAAGTTAAATTTACAAACTTTGCAAAATAATTGTCAGGTCATTCACCGTAGATGACTGAGCGTTAAGGGAAGCCTGGGCACCCACGAACCCCGTGCATGTGTTGAAACTGCTGATCAGGTCTGATCAAGCTGTAGTCTCATTTGTCAAAGTTTTCAGATTCTGACAAAACTGACATTTTGATTCAAGGGACAAGAGAAACCTGCCCTGGTCTCTTCTTCATATTTAAATTAAAGGGGGGGGTGTATAAACTAAAAAAAAAAAGTGTGGCATCTGACACAGATTCATGTCTTTGAATAATGAATGGGCAATTTAAAATATCAACTTAGATTATGAAGCTCTTTATGCCAAATGGCTCAATTTCTTCCTGTCTTTTCTTTGTATAAAACATACCAAAAGCCATGAATCTAATTCAAGTCAGCGGGGCTTTACCTGGCTTTCATGGTTTGGAGAATCACCACTTTCCTACTTTTGTGCTGCGTAGACAATAACTCTGCATACATTTTTAATTCACAATGCTTTTCGAAACAGATTTCCTCTATGATGGTAGATCTCATATGGAGCAGAATATAAACCCTGAAGTTTATAGATTTGGGCTGTATCAAGTCTGGCCAAAAATAGTTTTCCAGGGCTGGGTTATAGGATCTTGTCAATTCTATCAGAATTTGAGTTAGGGGATAGATTTAGAAATGAACGCCTCAAATGGCATAATGAAAGTTGCAGGAAAATACCCTGAGCAAAATTGTAAGTTAAATTCAATAAATACTCAACCATCTTCCGTATTTTTTTGTTTTTGACCCAAGTCCTTAGATCCTAAGGGTTTTGAGGTGAAAAAAAGAAAGAAAGAAAGAAAAAAGATACCATCCATTCTCCATGGCAAAAACCGCTTGCAGCACCTCTATGACCATTTTCCCTTCAGCCAGAATAACAGAACCACTGAGTTTTAGCCAGATACATAGCTCCTGAGAACAGAGAGAACATTTTTCAACCTCCTTTGCAGATAGGTAAATCCACATGAAGTGATTCTTGCTTCTTTGCATGTACACTGCTTCCCAGAATGCTAAGGGCATGGAACTCTGGTTGCCACCTCTGACCGTGAGTGTGAAGGTCCCACCCAGGAATGGGGGACTGGCGAGGCAGAAGGAGCGTGGCGCCCCCAGGCTGCCTAGCTTTCCAGTTCAGATACTTGAGAAATCAGCAATACTTGACACAGACAGTAAGGCAAAAGAAAAAAAAAATGTGGGGAAAGAGATCAGAAAAGATGGTCCCAATCTTCCTAAGACATGCCACACATATCCCCCACCCACCCCAAGAAAACAAGCTAGAACCTACATTTTAGACTGATCATCATCCTCCACTTAGAGGTCACATTTCTGCTGAGCCCAAGGCTGTTTCCAGGGGGTCAGAATGAAACCCACATACAGCCAGCATCAATCATTCATCAGTTACGATGACCATTCGCATATCTCATCCCAGCCTGCAGTAACTACCCCACCTGAACAGCTCAAAATCAGTTTAACACAGAAACATTGGGGGTGATTATAACATAACCACCCACAGAATCTCTGGCACTATCAGATATATACGCCTGTCCCTGTTCATGTTTCATTTACATGAATAATGCATGTCCTCTCTGTCTCCACATGCGTATAGAGGGGTCCAAGAGGATGGAACATGGTACTGCAATGAGAATGTATGGAGAATCACAGGCCTCATTTCTTCGGACCAGCAAAGGCACAAATGTTTTGAGCTGCTAATACCCGGGGTTGTGGTTTTAAGCATATTCTTTTTATTTATATACAGTACATAATTATGCAAAGCTGCCTTATCCTTCCATCCATCATCCTCCCTGCTATTGTATACATATCTCCCCAATCATCTTCCTGGCCTTGATTTTTATTTGTGTGTTTGTGTTTTCCTACCAGGCTTTATCTCAGTGGTTTCCACTTCGGGTTCTTTTCATGATTACAATTAGCTTGTCCATGTTCACCTTATCCACGACACCTTTTTGGGATCATCATAAACGATACTAAAAGCATGAAACATGGTCACTGATTGGAAAAAATAAAAACTCTGCCTTTTTCCCCCCTCTATTTGGAAATTTATCCTGTGTCTCCTTTCCCGGTTGTATGTGTACGTGTGTGTGGACTCACCGGCCAGATATACACTGGCTTGACTTCAGTTCACTTCCAGTGTCAGTAATATGCTTATATACGCTTCCACTCTACCTGATGTAGTTTAAAGACTTTAAACCCTCTCAATTTCCATTTTCCAATCTCTAATTTAAAAATGATAATAGCTATTTCATAGTGCTCTCATGAGGCATTGAAAGTGCCGAGGTGAGTACAAGGCATTTACTGTGCATTCCATAAAGGTGAGTTTCTTCCTCTTCCCCTTTTTCCTGTGTCCAAAAAAGAATGTCAGATCTTTATCTGAATATGTATAATAACTTATTTTCATTTGGAAAGAAACAGTTAAATAATATAACACCCAGGTGATAGCAAAATTATTTTGTTGCAAAAGGATAAAATTCTAACAAGGTTTAAGCTGCATACTTCACTCTGATCAGATACAAAAACCCAGGGAGGCAAAGCAGAATATCTCTAGTTAGGCAAAGCCTCGGTCACCGAGGCTGCCTTGTTGCTGCATGTGTAAATACAGCTATAAAAACTTTGTGAAGTAAAAAACTGAGCATCTTGTTACACTGCATGCTTGCAATTTCTTAATCTTAGCTCGTTAAACTGAGGGCGGGAGATGATGTATTAACTGTCAATTTATGCCACATGGATTTAACTGCATTTCTTTTGTTCTTCGGGTAAAAGAATTAGTTGCTATTTGTGTCTTAATCCAAAATATCCTCAAAAAACTTGGTCACTACTGAAAAGTGCTATTTTCAGGTCCCCATCTCCTCCCCTTTCCGGTTCCACACTCAGATCTGTTCCTCCCCACAAAGGGGCTGAAACCTCTGTGCTCCTCAGCACTGCCACATATGAAGCAGCACAAAAATTGCCTTCACTGGGGCGTATGACAGGCCTATCTTTAGCCTGAACAATATGATAATTGGGTTCCAGGATCATTTTAAGCATTAATAGGAAGAGAAGGTGTGTTGCTCAGCTGTTAGCATGCTCCATCCTGCTTCCACACGTAGATCTGTCGTCTCCCTCCTGCCAAGAATGCTCGTTTTCCCTCCCTCTTACCTCCCTCTCTTTCTTTCCTTTTCTCACCGATTTATCTTACCCAATTTTTAAGGCCCAGCTCCACTGAAACCTGAATTGTGAGGCCTCCCCCGAGCATGACAGTGATTTCTCCTATATATATATACTTCTCATTGCATATTTTCTGGAACACATAGCAGTATTTTAATACATACAGTCTTCTTCATGTATGTAAAAGATCTTGTCTCTTCCAAGTGACTACGGTGTTCTTCATGTCACACATTATATACCAGCACTGTGCTTGCTTGCAAGGCTTATAAGGATGAATGATATTTAAACTGATGTTTCTTAGAACTTGGGCTTTTAAAAATTATTTGGGAGGGAAAGACAGTCTCATGTGCCTTGAATGTTTAGCAACTAGATATTTATAGATTATTGGGAAGTTAAAAATGAAAATGTAACATTAACACCAATTAAGATAGAGCTCAGACATTTATGTGTAAGATCCAACTTGAATGGGTTTTACTGCTGTACAATTTTAGTTTTTATAAACATTATGATTACAAACTTTAAAATGCTTTGACCATAGATCTATTATGAAACTAGAATCCATTTAAAGATATTTTATAGTAATAAAAATGGGTTAACACATTTGTCAGCAGTTATGCTTGATTATCTAAAGGAGTAATAGGATTTACGGTACATCAATTCTATAAATACATCTCTCTATATATCATTTCTTGGTGGTAACATACAAAATGAAGTATGCAGAGAAAAACTGGAAAAATACCCTCTGTTCACATATTTTGAGATTTAAACAGAGTTATTTATTCATAAGAGTTTCATAATACATTAGTCAGCATGCTGTAGGATATTTTGGAAAAGTAATGAAGGCTTAATAATGTGAAATTTTTTCCCAGCCTTCTTTTCCAAGAAACAAATGAGGTGAGACTTTCTTTTCAGTCCAAGACTTTAGCTCTTCCTACTCCTAACCTCATTTATCACTCCATCCTATGCATTTGTGTAGCTGCTTATTCTGTTATGATTCTGCTAGTTCCTCTACTAGACTCCAAGCCCCTTTGGAGGCAGATCCAGGATTTGACATCTTTTTAGCGTGGCCTAGAAGCAGAATGCCTGTTACGAAGTAAGTGCACACGGTAAGAAGGAACAAGAGCTTGGCAGATAGACAAGGGGAAAGGGGAGAGGCACGGGAATGAATGTGAATGGTGACCTGATTAGCACCTACTGTCCGGTAAAGACGGTGCCACTGTGCTAGCTCAGCATTACCTCACTAATCCCCACAGCTACCTTTACCCAAAATCTATATGCAGTGTTTACGGCACGCCTCCTCACTCCTAGGCACTGTTCTCTGCATGTCCTCAGGGAAACTCATAAACAATCACATGGCACTATGAGTTCTGGATCATAGTGGTAGGGGTAGGAGTGCAAGGGAGAAAGGATCTTGTTAAAAAAAAAAAAAAAAGGCCGGGCGCGGTGGCTCACGCCTGTAATCCTAGCACTCTGGGAGGCCGAGGCGGGCGGATCGCTCAAGGTCAGGAGTTCCAAACCAGCCTGAGCAAGAGCGAGACCCCGTCTCTACTAAAAATAGAAAGAAATTAATTGGCCAACTAAAAATATGTAGAAAAAATTAGCCGGGCATGGTGGCGCATGCCTGTAGTCCCAGCTACTTGGGAGGCTGAGGCAGTAGGATTGCTTGAGCCCAGGAGTTTGAGGTTGCTGTGAGCTAGGGTGTCGCCACGGTACTCACTCTAGCCTGGGCAGCAGAGTGAGACTCTGTCTCAAAAAAAAAAAAAAAAAAAAAAAAAAAAGAGTTGGCCTAAAAGAGCAAGAGCACACTGGCAGAGGAGCAGAAATATCAACGGGGAGTTGGGAACAGTCTAGGAGACACAGGAATCTGCAGGCAGTTTGCCGATGCCGGAACAGACAGTGCAAGGCACAAAACAGTGGAATGGGGATTAAAAACCAGAC
>CAUYRT010044114.1:0-13699 GCA_963574885.1 Lepilemur ruficaudatus
CTGCTATAAGTTCACTTACCCAGAAAGTAGGCTCTGAAATAAAGTTTAGTGTGTAGAGTATTTATTAAGAATTTGGAGATTCCTCAAAGAGATAAAAATAGAGTTACCATTCGATCCAGCAATAGCATTATTAGGCATCTACCCAAAAGAGCAAAAGACATTCTATAATAAAGACATCTGCACCCGAATGTTTATGGCAGCACAATTCACTATTGCTAGGTCGTGGAAACAACCCAAGTGCTCATCAATTCATGAGTGGATTATTAAAATTTGGTATATGTTTACAATGGAATATTACTCAATTTTAAGAAAAAACAGTGAGCTAGCACCACTTATATTATCCTAGACTAAGCTTGAGCCCATTATCCAAAGTAAGGTGACACAAGACTGGAAGAATGGGCCCCACATGTATTCGCCATCAAATTGGTACCAACTGATTAATACTATGGTGCTCAAATGGGCATGGTGTTCACTAGGGATTTGGGGAATGGGGGGTAGACCCACATCTGAGAGATGTGGTGAGCACTGTGGAGGGGAGGGGCATGCTTGAAATGCATTTGGAGATGGGAATTAGGGGTCTCAATAGGCGGAAGGAAATCCTCTAAAACTGATTTATGTATGTGAACAGTTGTACAACTTGGTAAATTTACTAATAACCATTTAATTGTACACTTGAAATGGAGTAAAGGCATGATATGTAAATTATACTTCAATAAAGAAAAAGAAGAACCCTTGAGATTAACATCTATGGGAGGGAGAGGAAAGAAACAAGATTCAGCCAAAGAAGTCCAGCTGTGATGCAGGCCAAAGGACACATTCAGACAACTCCAACTGGACTTCCGGAGCCAGAAAAACCATTCAGAGACTCCCCAAATAAGACTGATGTGTCAGGACCTTCATATCGCCACAGCAATCAACCATTCAATGTAAACCATTTCCAGGATGGGGTATGAGCTTTGGCAAGACATCTCTTCACAGGTAAGGCTATTTCTGAAGGATGTGAGAGCTAAAGGCTAGCTGTGGTCAGCACTCCCAGCAGCTGGGCCAACAGACTTCCATTGAAAAAGATTATAGGTGAAGCTTCACAGTGTCTACTACCTAAAAAATAAATAAATAAAAATTCTAGTAAAATCATCCCCATCTTTTCTTTGGGTCTATGATCTTTTATGTAAATGTTTTTGTTTATAATCCATCGTATGCAAGTAGATACTTTAATAATAAAAGTTTTATAAAGTAGAAAGCTACCAGGTCAGAAAAATGGTATGTTAGTTTCATCTCTTTCAATAAAAGGCTGCATGTTTCCCCATTAATCAACTTCCATCAACTCTGTCTGAGCCTAATTTTTATCTTTTCCTCTGTTGTGGCAGATTAAACATGTCCACAAATTTGAGAGGCAGATCTATTTCCCTCTACTTGAATCTGGAATGACTGTGACTTAAATAATGTGGTACACATGACACTCTGTGTGGGACCCAGGTTTCAGTAGGCCTGTCAGCTTCCGCTTGGGTCTCTTGGAGCATTGAATCAAGTAAGAATTCTGACTATCCTCAACAGTGGTCATACGAAAATACGTGTAGAAGAAGAATAGCTCAGCTAAGCTCAGCCTTTCAGCAATTTCTGCCCAATCACTACATAAATAAGTGAAGTCATCTTGGCCCTTTGGTACCAACCCAGTTGCCAGCTAAGTATCACCAAGTGACCCTGGTGGTGATAGGTGGAGCAGAAAAATCAGTCAGCTGAACATTGCTGAAATTCCAGACCCAAAAATTCACAAGATATTATAAAATATTGTTGTTTCAAGTGACTGCATTTTGGGAGTTGTCTTTATAGTAATAGATACCCTAGTTATGTACCATTTGTATGTCAGCCTCAGAACTTACTGAGGTGCTTTGTATTATAGATAATTGCTACGTATTTGATTATTATTTATTTTGGCTATTACTTAATAAGCATCCACTATGTTCTAGGGGCAGCACGTGGCATATATTGTCTCATTCAATCTTATGTGAGTTACAAAACAGTACCAATCAATTATCAACTGTCTCTAAGCCATAAATACACCTTCTATATTCTACTCTGTTGCTGGGCCTATAACTCAGAATTTCAGCCTCTTTCCAGTTGAATTCTGGTTAAACTCTGCTATTAGGGGCACCAAAGGGGTACTGCAAGATGGAAGAAGGAAAGGATGGTCTTTCTGTTTTGCTACTCCTGTCAGCATCATACCAACAATAGCAGTTGTCTCCAGTCTTAAATATCTGTATGTCAGCACTCCCAGATTCACCTCAGCACACTTGCTCAGAAGTACCAGAGAGGCAGTCAGCCTCTGCAACCTCGTCAGTATTCTGAGTCCCAGTCCTGTAGGGACTCTCATCCACCAGCTCTTGAGGGACCATCATCCAAGCTCCAGATGTATGCTTTCAAATTTGCTTTAAGCCACTTAATAACAAAATAAATCATGTATTACAGATAAAGTTGTAATTTCCCCTCTTCCCAATGTGATCTCCTACTATCCAAAGGAAAGTCTTCCATAAGATTAGTAGGCATTCTTTATTTCATAGCTACCCTTTACATTTTAAAAAATATTTTATCAAAAAATTCTCTATTTATATATTATTCCATGAAAATACATAGTATAGCATTTTGTGTTTAATTACCTGGTACACTATAATGTATAATTTAATTAAATGGTACACTATATCCATAATTTTCCTCATCATTTTTAAGCTATCATTTTTAGTATATACAGATATAACCCATTTCTTTTATCTGATATATAAAATTCCATTATATGAATATACTGCTATTGTTCATTCTGCAGATTTTTATTTCACAAATCCATGCAATAACTTGGTTGAAGAAAAATAATTCAATTTTTAAAGACTAACATATTGCTTTAACCAGAAAATATATATTGCTGTTTTCTTTTGCCATACAACCATTTTCTAGAAATATTAAAAAAATGTCAGACCCAGACACTTCTAAAATCTTAAGCTTTCATTAAGGTAAAACATATGTTCCCCAAAGAATATCCAGCTGTGTAATGCCCTGTATAATGGTCTTTGTGTCTTAGGGTCTTTGTGGCATCTCTAAAGTCATTGGCTCAGTTATAAAAAGGAAATGGTCAACAAAAATGGAAACCTTCTTCTCTGAAACACATAACATCAACCAATTGTTTGCAATGTTCTTTCTAGCTTTTACTAATCACACTTTACCTGCTCCTAAAACATACTCACTGAACAAAATTTTATTTCTATCAACCGCAAGATCTTTTCTGATATATAATACTGCTTCTCTTTCCAGGACTACCTACAAAGTGGTTATATTTGACTGAAAGTGTAAGACACTGGAGGTAGTAAATTAAAAATCTAGTCATGAACAGTAGTGTATTTACTTTCAGGTGGCAATCTATCCCAGTTTGCCTAGGACAATCCTGCTTTCCATGGCATGGATTTTATGAGTGTGTCAAGAGGAAAAATAATTTAAATTGGTATAAAAGATGACAATCTTCATTTACCACAATTGTTTAGACCCAATATAGTGGCTGGCTGAAAATGTTCCTTCTGTTCTCTTTGCCCTGGCCAAGACTCACTCAACAGTTAACTACAGCACTATTCCCACGAGCACAAATAAGACTTTAAGTTCTTTTCTTTAGCAAAGTGATCCTAAAATTAATCATTCAAACGAGGATATTTTGAGTCAGTACTACCAATAATTGCACCAAGAAAACAGAAATGGAATCTATATCTTAAATAAGTGTGGACAGTTTTAAAACATTGAACAGTCCTTTCTGTGATAGAAGACATTTATATTGTGTGTGAATTTAGCTCAGTTTAATCCTCATGATGGCACTACATTGTCAGTACTATTATTATTTCCATTTTACAGATGAGAAAACTTGAGATCAGAGAGTTTAAATAATTTGTCTAAAATCACACAGCTGATAAGTAGTGGGTCTGTAATATTAATCCAATATTTCTTATTCTAGAGTTTGTGTTTTTACTACATATTCTATTGTCACTTAAGATATTCACCATATCCTATCACTGGTTTAATTACCTGCCACCTACAGGAACATTTCAGTGGTTTCACATAGAAACTACTCAAAAACCTTTTCCACACCAGTTTAGAATGGTTCCACTCACCATCTTGCTTAGTAAGAATTATTGAAATTTTTTGAGTGAAGTAAAAGCAACAGCAGCAACAAACGGAAAGAAGAAAGAATGGCGGCACTTTCCCTAAAACGGTTCAATTAAAAAACATATTCATTAATTTATAATAAATCCTTATTATTCACAAATTCCATATTTATGAATTTGCCTACTTGCTAAAATTTACTTGCAACCCACAAATCAATACTTGGGGCACTTTTGTGGTCATGTGTGGACATGTACAGAACAGTGAAAACTTTGTTGTCAGACACACTCCCAGCAGAGGTCAAGCAAGAGAACACTGTGCCTTTTTGTTTTAGCTGTGTATACTAAACAAATGTCCTTTTTGTATCTGTTTGGTGCCACATTTTTCACATTTTTGGGCTTTTTGTTAATGATTTTTCTGTTTAAAATGGCCCCCAAGCATAATGCTGAAAGGCTGGCTAATGTTCCTAAGCTCAAGAAGGTTGTCATGTGCCTTACAAAGAAAAGAGTATATTAGATAAGCCTCATTCAGGCCTGAGTTAGAGTGCTGCTGGTCATGAGTTCAGTGTTAATGAATCAACAACATGTATTAAATAAGGTGTCTTTAAACAGAAACACACATAAAACAAGGTTATCTATTTCTTAGTTGATGTAAATACTGTGACAAGAGGCTCAAAGGAACCTAATCCTATATTTGCCCTAGGAGCAATGGGTCAATATTGGCCAGTTCAGAGTCTGTGTAACTTTATAAAATATAACTACCATGAATAATGATAATTGACTATATTTATCCATTTACTCATTCATTATTAAGCGTTATGAAGAAAGAGAATCAGTCTTTATCCAAGTTTACATTTTATAATGAAGAGTCTTATTGTCCAAATCATATGGGGGTTTCAATCTAGGTCTAGTTGATAATTGCACAAAGATCCAATTATTGAGACAACAAGGATTACCAAAGAAGAAAGGAATTTTTAATATGATAGATGTCTTGCCAAGAGAATGGGAGAAGCTGCCTCAAATATGTCTCTCCAACTAGTGGAGATTATGGGCTTTTAAAGGAGGGGCCCTGTGCCTTGGAGGAGGTCATGCTGTAACTAACAAGGAGCTGTGTTCACTGGGGGCAGTTTGCAGGAAATGGTGCATCTTGGCATCAGGAAATCTGCCCAGGGTCCCACAGAATTTCAGTTCCTTTGCCTTGCAGAAAATCAACCATTTCTGTGTAACCACTCAAAGGGTCAAGTAGTTAAGGGAGAGGATTACATAGGGGTCACTGAAATTTTTCAGTGGGGGCCGGTTACAATCTGAGTCCATTTTTTGATGTTTAACTGCTAACAGTTTTTACATCTTACTCTTCCTTCTCCCTTTTGCACCCCAGAGCTGGTAAGCTAATAAGAAAGCCCACGTGCTCCCACCTTTGGCATGGGTGGAAGATTCAAACAACGCGAGCCCTTGCCTATAACCTCAGTAAAAGCCCAAACCAGTCTCCTCTCTTTGCTCTCTTGAGCTATTTCAGACCTGCTAGAGAGGTCTGCCTAACCATGCCCAGAAATTTCAATGATGGAAGTAATAAGTCTTTTCATACCCTATTGAGGGGTGTGTGTGTTTTGGGAGGAGGGGGTTAGCATCAGTTCTAACACTAAAACCAAATTTGGGGTGGGAATTCATCTGCTTCTGCAGGTGACTAACATATTAACACACATTAATTTTGTCTTTTTAATGATTTTATATACTATGTCACTTTATATTGCAAAGAGAACCTAATTTTGAGGGACAAGGTACATTAAAGATACATTTAATAGAAAGAATCAGAACGGTGTGCGGTGAGGCAAGGCTCTGAATCAAAGATAGTACCCTGGGGATGAGCCAGTACAGGTATATTTAATTAACATTATAGCACAACACTCTACATATAACACATTAAAATGATGGCTTGCATTTTACTTCCAGAGTTATTTGCTACTCTGTATCTTTTCAGCCTCTGATTTCTTTTCTTTCTTTTTCCTGTATGAAGATAGGTGGAATTTGTAGACATTTTCACAAGTTCCCCCAAACAACGAGGATTTAGAGAAATGAAAAGCTTGCAAACAGCCAGAGAGCTTCCCTCAAACCACAAAACATCCAAATCTGCAGGGTTTAGAAACTAAATTCTTGATCTAAACACATGTAGGTCTTTGTAGTGCTCTTCAAGTAACACATTGCTACCTAGCCCTAGGCATGGATTTTACCAGGCCTAAAAGCGCACACACAAATACACACAAAGGTATCAGCTATTTTGAAACACTTTCCAGTTTATAGGTCAATCCCTTCTGTCTCTCTAGAACATTAAGGCAAGTCTAATACTTAGAATTTACTCCAAATTACAAAACCCACCCACGGTAAGAACTGAACAGGTGCCATGATCCAAAATGTGTGTAAATTCCTCAATATCACCCAGAAGAATTTCTAAACAGTTTCTATTTTCATCAAAAAAGCTGGCATATACTTCTGCTGCCACTGGAGAGGACAATTACGAGTTTGTTAAATGAGGAAAAAAATACCTCTGCAGATGCATAATTTAAAGCTCTGAAATTAAGAGCATCATTATCCAATTTTTTTGAAAGAAAGATTGCATACGCTGGATGATATTTCTCACAAAGGTAGTAAGTGGGGCTTCTGCTGCCTTCTTCCACAGCATGGCTTCCTTCCTGGCTGAAAGCCTTATTTTACTTAGAGCATTTACTTTGCATATATTACTCAAGTTGCATTCTAAACCAAAAACACTTATACACTGGATTTGAACTTAGACAGGAAGCCTGATGTGTATTTCTCTTTTTCCTATTCCTCACATTTAGATGAATACTTTAAAGGCATATTTCTCTCTGGAGGGTAAGCAAAATGTGGAGACTGGTTTGCCTTTAAAGATACTTTGAATAAGATACTTACAGGTCTGAGGTTGGGTGACAGATGTGGGATAGAAGGATGTTTTATATCTTTTTCTTTTAGAGCTTTAGAAGTGAAAATTATAGAAAATTCCATATATTTTCACAGCTATAGTCTCATCTAAAGTACCTTTAATAGTTATATTTTTGTGGCTGAGGGTATTATAGGTGAAAGAGGTGGTAACAGTCTCCAAATGTTGCCTCCGTAATGTTAGTCCTTCTTTTATCTATGTTAACAGCATCCAATGTTGTTCAGTTATCCAATAACTATGTGCTCCAGTGAAGACTAAGCCCATTCTGAACAATCATATCATTCCCTTTGCCAGTGATTTGTGCACAAAGAATGCAATTTAGCCATGAGACATTGGATAAAGTCTTCTAGGGGTGATTCTAGGAAATTTTATTTGCTCTTAAAAGAGAACCAAGGAAAGTACAGGATCTCTTCAACTTTTCATATTGCTGTGATATGATGAAAGCCTTGAGATGGTACACACATTTTTATGGGGAGGGGAGGATTATAAGACAAAAAAATAACTTCTGGGAGGATGGCAGAAAATAGGCAGAATCTGCATCATTATGCTTCTGGATTCTCTTTTCATCCTCTCTTAGAACGTATGCATGTATTATTATAGAATGTAATGTATTATTACATTAATAAATTCTCAGTTTAGTTTAAGACATTTTTAGCAAGAGATGCTGATAGTTTTAGGATAGAGCATCCTCAGTAGTATGTAAATTAAGTAACATACACAAATCATAAATAATTTAGTGACCTCAAGATTCAAAGCCAGATTTTTCTGACTCCAGACCATTTGTTCATTTTAATAATATAGTTACTTCTCATGCCATGTTGGTGTGAAATAGCTGATTATTGAGAAGAAGGCAACATATTGGTCATAATTTCCTTACCCACATGAAAGCAGAATTCTGTAAGAGGTTAAAAAAAGAAAAAAAAAGAAGATAGATAGCTAGACATGGCCATTCATATGGTTAAGATATGAGAAATATTGATTTTGTTCATTATTCGTTATGACTGATGAAGTTACTAAAATTGTAACCATTAATTATAAGGGGTTTGAAAGATTTCCATTTAGTATTCACTTCCAATTTCAAAATCTAGATCCTTAGCACTTCTTTATACTTATCTCTAGTTCTTAATTATAAGCTGTCTTGAATTCTCTCTGCTTTAAAAACAAATTTGCCAGCATCATCACTATGACCATTATTATTTTCTGATATCCTCTCATCTTCTCAATTCATGCATGAGTCTAGTGAAGAATGAAAAGTCTTTTGAGAAGTTCCTTTGAATCTATCATTTTCTGTACATATGCTCTAATTCACATCCAACAATATCTTCAATTTAAGAGAGACACTGAAGCAAGGCATTTGAAATCTCCTTCAAACTATCTGCTATCTCCTTTCCTCTTCAAGATGCTGTTGGCGCTATGTTGTACCCCTAAACACTTCTCCATGCCTACTTGTTGCACTATTACAAATCACCTCCCCTCATAAACTTTCCTGACCTCTCTAGTCTAGCAGGCACCATTCCATAATATTCTGAGTATAGCTCCATCTATCATAGTATTCTCTGTGTCTCCGTAGCCTCTGTAAGCAGATTTAGGCAAATACTATTTAACATGCCTCTGTTTATCTCTTACATTTTGTTGATGTTCATTAGATATCTGATGATATGTGTATCCCTGAGCATATGTAATTCCAGAATTCAAACAAAATTCAATGTATATAGTATACATTACAAATACTATATGAATTTATACTATATACAGTATTATTCTAAGAGATTTAACTGTATTAATAATCAATTCCCTCAATAACCTGTATAACATATAATTTATTTCACTATCTTCATTTTTACAGAGAAAGAAATCAAGGTTGAGTCACTTACTCAAAATCACAGTGGAGATGGAATTTGTATGCAGGCAATTTGGCTTCAGTTTTTATGGAGGGGCTATATGCTATTGCCTTCATAGAAACATTCATCGGTTACCCATATGACTCAAGCTACACTCAGTACTGATAGTTCATGGTACTTGCCTCAGAATCCAGTTCACTTAGAAAGGAATGTATGCACCCCCCCCAAAAAAAACCCAGTAATAATCAATCACTAAGCATCATAGAAAAGATGACCATCTGTCACTAAAATGTGTACTTCCTCTTCCTGAATATGGACTTGTTACTGAGGTAGCTATCTAGCAGAGAATACATTTCCCAGGTCCTCTTACATCTAGATGCATCCATATAACTACTTTCTATCAATATATTGTAAGAAAAATTGATTGCTATCACTTTTGGGGAAAAATTTTTGCCTCTTTTTCTTCTATGAGTTAGATACAGAAGATTATAAGGTCCTATTATATAGTAAAGCTAAATGATAACAGAGTATGGGTCATCTGTAGATCCTTCATGGAGAAAAGTCACCAACTAGTAGAAATATTCACATAGAACTTTCATGTAAACACTAACAAATCATCTACTAGGCTTAGCCATTATTCAATTTTGAAGTCTGTTAAAGCAGCTAGGTCTTCAGTAACTAATACAAGCATGTGGATAGGAAAACAAAAATCTCAAGACCACACCCAACTCCTTATGCAAAAGGGAAGGTCAAGCCTGGAGGCTGAGTCATGAAACACTCTCTTCCAAATGAATAGCTATTACTAACATTATACAACAGCCAGATCCCCTCTGAAAGGTAAAATGCCTCAGGCATCGAGGAAGGACTACTTCTACAGATCAGTCATAAGGAAATTCTCTGCTGGTATCCCATAAACAAGAACATGCAAATTGTTAACTTTGAATCTGCTAGTTAAGTCTAGCTCCTAAAACTAAAGCCTGTTTAATTCCACACTGATAATGCTGATTCCAAGCTTATCTTCCCAGGTGCAGAACAGAGACAAGCTCAATCATTCTTCCACTTACGCAGGGACATCTATATAATTGATTCTTCCTTCACCCTCTTTTTCTCTTCTAACAGTCACCATATCTTAGGTAAAATGTAGATTTCCTGGACCTCACAAGAATGTAACCATTTGCCTCACTGTCCATCTCCCTCCTCCTTTTCCTTCTGTATGTTCTATACCCTTAAATATTGAAGTTCCCAAATCTCACTCCAGAAAAAAAACAGTTAAGGGTGCATTTGTGGCTTGTCTGTTTCCCAAGCACATCCTCAAACTTTGGCTTAATAAACCTCCATTAATTGAGATCTTTGCCTCTGTCACTTATTTTGGGTTGTCACATATGATAGATACCAGGAATACTATATGTATTTGCCCACCAGATTCATACTATATTTTATGAGGTAAGTATTTTTATTTCTTTAAAAAGTATGGTTCAGAGAGATTTATTAGTTTGACAAAGGTTATACAATTCAAGAGTATCTGACTCCAACAATTCTACAAGGTTTCCACGGTATGGTGCCTATAACATGCATCTTGCTTTTGACCTTTAGCATTACAAATCACACCATTTCTTTGCTGACATGCAGTCACATCATTTTAAGCAGGAGAACTTCCTAAGAGATATTCATCTGTTCACTTCTTCCTGGCTAACAGAACCCTGACTGGTTTTGGTGTAGTCCTGGGTGATGGATCACAGTTGGTTTAAGCAAGTTAGGACAGTGGGTTCCTCAATTTCCACATTCCCTTGCTGTCCAACTAACAAGTTGATCTGGGAGGTTTTGAGAAAGCTTTCCTTGTGAAGGGAATACAACTAGCTGATTCCTCTCCTTCCTTTTTTTACTTAAATATGAATAGGATGATGGGAGCTGTCCCATTCACTTTGTCACCATGAAGGAAAAACCAAGACAGTGACAGAGATGTGTGCATCAACTCCAGTAACAACTTGCCTCCAACAACTTTTTATATCAGAAAAAAAAAATTCCTATATGTGTAAGCAATGGTTTGTTAGATTTTCTGTTATTTAGAGCTGAAAATAATCCTAATCAAGGAAATTATCATTCAGTAATTATTTTTTCAATGCAACCTTACCAATATGTACCAACACCCCATCAGGGTATGTCATAGTCTTTATGACATTCTAAATGACTCTTTATCAATAGTTGCAAATTTTGTTTGTATTTACCATAAAGCAAGAAATTTGCTTCCTATAGAGCATCTTCATAGAGTTTAGTTTGTTGAATACAAAAGGTTTAACTTGTTAAAATATGCTTCACCCTATTTGTCAATTTTTGTTTAATGGAAAATTGTGGAAAAACAGAGGAGTGAGGAACTTTAAGAGGTAGGAAACACCCCAAAAAACTTTGATATTTAAAATATTGAATCAGACAAGGTACAGAATTCAAGGAGCGACAGAGAATCCTTTCCCATTTCTTAGCTTTATTTGCTATGTGATCTTGGGCAAGTTGCTTTACTTTTCTAAGTTTTGGCTTTTTCTTTTTCTTTTTTTTTTTTTTGAGACAGAGTCTTGCTATGTTGCCTGGGGTAAAGTGCCACGGCATCAGCCTAGCTCACAGCAACTTCAAACCAATTTAATGGTGAGTACATGTGGTGCTTATTTTTCCATTCTTGTGATACTTCACTTCAAAGAATGGGCTCCAGCTCCATCCAGGATAATACAAGAGGTATTAGTTCATCATTGTTTTTTATGGCTGAGTAGTACTCCATGGTACATATATACCACATTTTATTAATCCACTCATGTATTGATGGGTATTTGGGTTGTTTCCACATCTTTGCAATTGTGAATTGTGCTGCTATAAACATTCGAGTGCAGATGCCTTTATTATAAAATGTCTTTTTTATTCTTTGGGTAGATGCCCAGTAGTGGGATTGCTGGATCAAATGGTAGTTCTACTTTTAGTTCTTTGAGGTATTTCTATATTACTTTCCATATAGCTTGCACTAATTTGCAATCCCACCAGCAGTGTCTGAGTGTTCTTATCTCTCTGCATCCATATCAACATTTGTTGTTTTGAGGCTTTTGATAAAAGCCCTTCTCACTGGAGTTAAATGATATCTCATTGTGGTTTGATTTGCATTTCCCTAATGATCAGAAATATTGAGCAATTTATCATATGCTTGTTGGCCATTAGTCTTTCTTCTTTTGAAAAGTTTCTGTTCATGTCCTTTGCCCACTTTATAATGGGATTGTTTGATTTTTTTTGTTAATGTTCCTGAGTTCTATATAAATTCTAGTTATAAGCCCTTTTTCAGATGGTTAGCATACAAATATTTTCTTCTATTCTGTAGGTAGTCTATTCGCTCTCGTGATAGTGTCCTTGGCTGTGCAGAAGCTTTTTAATTTGATCAGATCCCATTTATTTATTTTTGTTTTTGCTGTGATTGCTTTTGGGGTCTTCTTTATAACTTCTTTGCCAAGGCCAATGTCTTAAGAGTTTTTATAACGTTTTCTTCTAAAATTCTTATGGTTTCAAGCCTTAGGTTTAAGTCTGTTAGCCACAGTGGGTTGATTTTTATGAGAGGTAAGAGGTGTGGATCCTGTTTCAACCTTCTACATGTAGCTATCCAAGTTTCCCAGCACCATTTATTGAATAGGGATTCTTTTCCCCAGGGTATGTTTTTGTTTGCTTTGTCAAAGATCAGATGACAATATGAGGATGGTTTTATATCCAGATTCTCAGTCCTGCTCCATTGCTTTATGCCTCTGTTCAAGCCATACTACTTGACCACACCTTTTAATTTCAAAACTAACTTAACTTTAAAACCACCTTTTAAATTCAATAAAGGAGACAAACACAAAGCTTAATTTTTGACTTGAGCTAGTAATGTGGAAGTTAAGCAACTTTTTATTCTCTCTCAAAAGTTATTTTAAAGTATAGAGCAATAATGCTACACAGAAGAAATTTCAGTGCAAGTAAGTTGGCAATTTCAAAGGAAATTAGGGTCTATATAGAGTATTTGTCCTTTGTATAAACTACTTTTAATTCCATGCTTTATCCTACTAGGTTAAGGGTTAGTGTCACCCCTATGGAGTAAGGGAAAATTTAGATAGCCCTACAGTCTCTTTTATACTAAATTATCTTCCTCTGCTTTTAAAATAATAGAATAAAATTGACCATTTAAATTGATAAGACATCAGATTTGAACTTGATAAAATACTTTGAACCAGAGGAGCAATTAAAGATGGCGGCCAAGTAAAGCCGCCAGCCAGAGTGTCTCCGCAAAAAAAAAAGACAGATTTTAGAAGAAAGTAGAAGAAATAAGCAAGCAGACAAATATACATTGGATGAGGGTCAGAAGGAGGGATACCTGAAACCACGAGAGACTCCACGGGAGGAGGCTGCGGAGGAGAATTGAAAGGAGAAACCCCACGAGAAGCTTGGAAATCGACGACAAGGTGAGGTGGAGCGGCTAACTTTCCCCTCCCTTGCCTCTCGGACTGCTAGTGGGCTCCTGGGTGGTTGGAGAGACCTGCTAACACCAGCCCAGAGATGGCTGCTGCCGGTGAGCGGGGAGCCTCTTGTGGCCACGGCACCAGGCTCCCAGCTCCCCGGGGACACCTCCCAGACCACAGACTCAAGCTGATTGGCAGATGCCATATTGCCTCCTTCTCCCCTCCCCCTTCCCTACTCGCAGCTGCCAAGAGAGACAATTTAGCCACCACCCGGAGGCATCTCAAGGGAATGGGACCTTCCCATTTGGGGCCCTA
>CAUYRT010044116.1:0-47064 GCA_963574885.1 Lepilemur ruficaudatus
TGGGAACTGTATGTACTATTTTTTCAATTTTTATGTAAGTCTGAAACTATTTCTAAATGAAAAGTTTTTTAAAGAACAAATACCGTGAGTTGATTTTTGTGAGGTGAAAGGTGCGGATCCTGTTTCAGTCTTCTACATGTGGCTATCCAATTTTCCCACCACCATTTATTGAATAAGGATTCTTTTCCCCAGTGTATGTTTTTGTCTGCTTTGTCAAAGATTAGATGGCTATATGAGGATGGTTTTATATCTGGGTTCTCAGTTCTGTTCCATTGGTCTATATCTCTGTTCTTGTGCCAGTATCATGCTATTTTAGTTACTAGTGCCTTGTAGTATAGCTTGAAGTCTGGTATATTGATGCCTCCCGATTTGTTCTTTTTGCCTAAGATTGCTTGTGCTTGTGCTCTTCTCTGGTTCCATACAAAGCATAGAATTATTTTTTCTAGATCTGTGAAAAATGATGTTGATATGTTAATAGGGATTGCATTGAATTTGTATATCACTTTGGATAGTATAGACATTTTAACAATGTTGATTCTGCCAACCCATGAGCGTGGTATGGTTTTCCACTTGTTTACATCCTCTGCTATTTCCTTTCTCAGTGTTTTGTAGTTCTCCCTGTAGAGGTCTTTTACCTCCTTAGTTAAATATGTACATGAAATTCTTCTCAGCCATAAGAAACGATGGTGATCTAGCACCTCTTGTATTATCCTGGATAGAGCTGGAGCCCATTCTACTAAGTGAAGTATCACAAGAATGGAAAAACGAACACCACATGTACTCACCAGCAAATTGGTATTAACTTATCAACACTGAAGTGCACATATAGTAACAACATTCATTGGCTGTCAGGCAGACAGGAGGGAGGAGGGAGGGATGGGCATATTCACACCTAATGGGTGTGGTGCGCACTGTCTAGGGAATGGACACGCTTGAAGCTCTGACTCAGGTGGGGCAAGGGCAATATATGTAACCTAAACATTTGTGCCCCCATAATATGCTGAAATAAAAAAAAGAACAAATACCAACTAAAATAATGCATATTAAACACATTTTAGTGGTTGCCTGTGTGGTGGAGGGGAATGCAGATTAGAGGGGGAAGGAGAAAGTTATTCTAGAGTATACTTAAATACTCAATTTATAGTTTTGGGTGGTACACTGCAGTTCTCTATTACTAGAGTATACACACCATGAGGTCAAGAACTATTAGTCATTTCTGGACCTCTCAGCGACTAGCATAGTGGTATGTATGTATCGAGCTCACAATGAACATTTATTATATTGTTAAACAAATATGCTAGTGAACATGTATCTATTTCATAGCTGAACTCCATACAGCTAACAATCCTAAACTTGCAAGGGGTTGTTTTTGGTGCAAATCTTGACACTTTCTGAATGCTTACTTTAAGCAGTATGGTTTATATTTAGGCCTGAAACATTTGTGTGTGCTGCAGTTACATCATGAGCCCTGACCCCACAGTGGCTGTGACTGCCATCAATACGTTCCGGAGTTCAGTGGGGAACAGCAGATGGGGAGCCAATTTGGTCTCATCACTGAGGAGGGCCTTGCTGCCTCCAAAATTTGCCTTTTATCAGAAAAGAAATTATAGTCCCTAAAAATGTCAACCTGAGGATTTCTGGAACCCAAGTTGGACTCCCAAGTTAAAGTGCCCCATTAATCAAATCATGTTTTTTCTCAACAGTTTTTACCTTTTCCTCATCCTCCTCTTCCATCTTCAGAGGCCCTGCATGTAACTGAATATTTCTTTATCATATTTTATGATTCAAGGTCCTGTTTCTCAACTAGCGATTGCAGTCCTTAAATATATAATGAAGGCTACTCAGAAATGCACCAGTCTGTATTTTCTTACTCCTTGTTGCCCATTGCCTTGGAGGAGAGGAAACAGTTAGGAGGGCATATCATATTAAAAACTGAGGTGAAGGAAAGGAAGAGAAGGAAGACAGGAGAGAATGAGAGAGAGAATTCGTATGCAGTGGGCAGGGCAATGGTAGAACACACAGGCAGTTTAAGATATTGGTAGATACAAATGGGGTGGCTTCAAAAAGTTTACATGGTCTGAAAACATCAATGAAATACGCTGGAAGAAGGTTTTCTAAAGGAAGACCCTTTATTAGCTTTTCCTGGCTCTGAATCCTGTGGTCCTTTTGAGAAGAGGACAAGCAGTTTTCTAATTCTTGACAGGAAAGGCAGGATGTTTTCCTCACTGTGCTAGAAGAAAGTCAAACGTGACGTTTGATCGCCTTGCTGCCATATTCGATATGAATTGTCTTCCTTTTGCTATGAAGAGCATGTCTCCTGCATTGTCTCTTGCCTAAGCTGACAGGAAACAAAAGCTGATTACAGAAATAGGCTGATTTGGCATGCCCTGTATGACAAAGTTAATTGAGCAATAAGTAAAAAATGTAAAAATTTTTCAGGCATTGTGAAAAGGGAAAGTCACAGGGATATGAGAGAGATCTGCTCTTAAAAATAAAAAAGGATCTGTTTTTAAAAATGCTAATTGCTCTCCCAGATTTTTTGTTACATTTGCATCTTTAACTTGGGCAACTGTTGTTTTCCTACTTCCCCTTCCCATACAACCTTGGTGAGAAAAATAAAGTTCTAGATTTACTTACGGTAAACATCTTAGCCTGGGTCCCCCGAAGCCCAGCCTGGGACAAGAACTAGTGTGCGTGTGGTTTATTTTGGGCAGTGGTCCCAGGGAGCAGGGGTGGGAGCCAAGCAAGGAGGGATGGCCAACTGGTCAGGGTGCGTTGGCCAGCTGGTCACCACGGTGGGCAACTGGGGCTGGACACACCAAGAGAGGGAAGAGGGGAGCATCTGTCCAGTGACTCCTCTCATCCTCGCCAGTCGAGGAATGCCCCATTGTGTATTGACACCCTTGCGTTTCTACATTGTTTCTGAGAAGTCCTGATGCAAAAAGCAGGAGAAAAGAGTGCAGCTCAGCAAGTTGCTGTCAGCGACACCTGTGCAAAGCCAGTGCCGCTGGCAACGTCTGGAACGCAGCTGGACCAGCAGGCTGGGCACAACACAGCGAAGGGGGCCAAGCAGACTCAGTCGTCAGCACTAGATGTCTGGGGCTCCTCAACCAGGTCAAGCCCTAGGGTTCGATGTTTGGTATTTTTGGATTTATGTAGACAAAAAAAAAAAAAAATGCTCAAGAAAAATCATGATTGATGGATGGGGTTCCAGACAAAGTTAAGATTACTGGGACAATTAAGACTTCTCCAGAAAAGGTGAGCAATTAGATGAGGTGAGCTGTTTCGTGCAGCTGTTGACCCCACACAGCTTGGTGTTCGGACCCGTAGCGGGACCCCAGCCTGCCTTCCAGAAACAGCACTCGGAAGGCTGCTCTGACCTGCACAGTGTATCAGGTTCAGTTCCATATTAAGGGAATTACACAGTTTTGACCCAGATGAAATTTTAATATAAGAAGACCAAGTGGCAATTTAGGCATGGGTAACTGACACATTTTTCTGGACTGGAAACCTGAGCTGTTCGATGACTTAGGATGCTGTGGCTGTGTCTAGGTGGCATGAACGTTGGAGGCCAACACAAATGGCATCTGTGGTGAGCTCCACTGCCCACAGGACTTGTGACCTTTGTACCTGACCTAACCCTCCTGCAGTGTGGATTCCTCATGGGTCAAAGGGAGTAACTAGCACCACCTTCATAGAGCTTGTGAGAAGGCAAATATATGTACATATATTTATACACACACATATACACACAAAGCATTTTACCCAGTACGCACGTATTTTAGGCAGAAGGTCGCTGGTAACTCCCTTTGCCTGCCCATGTGTGCACACTCCTGAGAGCCGAGAGGCAGAGGCGAACCTGGGAACTGCTCACGTGCGCAGTCAGTCGCTCCTCTGTCCAGCAGCTCCCCGGGATGGCTTCGCAGCCGCCGTGCGACAGCAAGTCGGGAGCTTAAGTCTGGGTACCGCCGTGACTTCTTTCTCTTTAGTGTCAGCAAGTTTAATTTTAATACCCGGCTTTGGTGAGACAGAGGGTGTAGGCAGGCTTTTGCTGTCTACACAGCATGCTAACATTGTGTGCTAGGCAGTAAATGAAGAAAAGCTGCCCTATAAATTTCAATTAATGTTACTTTGGTTTTAATATTTAATACATTGTCATGAATCACGTTTCCACAAACCACAACAGAAGTTCAGAAAAATGATATAGAAATGTGTTAGATTTTTACTGTTATGATTTTTCCTCAGCTAAAGACAGCCTCTACATAAAGTGTGAAATCAACTGATTTTCCTCCATGATCTAAAAAACAAAATCAAGTCTTACTGACCACTGATATGGCCAAATGGAGTCCAAAGTACACTGTACAACTTCAATTCATAAATGACCAAAATGGTTCAAATTATGCCCTTAAAGGATACGTGTACATTCCCACTCTCTCATACTTTATTCTGTGATTTTAAAGAAAACTGGTTAGAAGGCAGCAGTTAATAATAAAATACGGCATGGCACCGTATCATGGTCTGTACAGCAGAATGCTCAAAGACAAGAACAAAAACAATGGTTTCAAACCCTTTGTTCAAATGCATACATAATTAGCTGCAAGCTGACAGCTGACAGAGACGCACTTTCAGCTGAGGCCGTGTGCTGTACAGTGGCGGTATTCGTTCTTGACACGTGTGTGTGTATAAGTTTGAACCTCATAATTCAGCTTTAGGTTTAGATTAATGAATCTATATTGAGAATGATGAATTGGATAGGCCCAAAGGAGAGAGAAACAAAGCACCACAGGATCACCACTTTGAGGAGTTTATATAGGAAGAGAGTTGAGACCAAATAGCAAAGGAAATAATTGAAGCAAATACCTGTTGCATTGGCGACTGCTCGTCAAATGGCAGATGCCACTGACTGACAAGAGGAGGTCAAAGGCTGGCTCAGAATCCTTCCCAACACAGTTACTGCTGATGGATCAGAGTGAGCATGCACCACAAAACCTTTTTTTCAATTCATGCATTAGGAATAATTGGGTATCAACACTTTTCGTGCTATGTGATAGAATCCCGGGGGATAACAATCACTGTGGTAGGGACAGCAGTTAGGGAAAGTGTGAGCTAAGCCCCAAGGAATAGTGCTTGGGTTTGGTTGGGCCTTTCATGTGGGGGGAAGTCTCTACCGGGAGAAAAAGCGGTAGCGGCAGGGCCAGGATGGAATGGTCTCAGGGATCACACCGAATCGCCATGCAGCAAGATGACCTGTAAAGCCAGACTTGGTAAGAGACGATCAGAGAGCTCAGCAGAAGGATGCGGACACAGTCAAAATCGCCATTCTGGGATTTTTGAGCACGGCACTGATGTAATAATGTCAATAGTATTTTTGGAGGATTTACGTCCAGAGGAAGAAATCTCCTGTGACATAGCTAAAATGAGGATTTGAGTACAAGAGGCTTATTTAAAGGTAGCCCCACGGTATGGGGATGGCGGCCAGGGAAGGGAAGGCAGACGAAACAGTGCGAAGGAGCAGGTCACCTCTGTGGGCAGCTGGGTTCCCAGCCCGCTGGGGCTCCTCTACGAGGCACTAGGCAACGCTCCTCAGAGAGCATCACCTGGCGGGTGGGGCAGCTGCAGTATTGACCCTCCCGTTCCCACTTGTCCCTGGCAGAGGGCTGCTCCCAGGGTGTGAACTCTGCAGTCCTGCCAGGCGGCCCCGCATACGGGCTGAGACAGAGCCCTCAGCATGTACTGGAGCGTGCGTGCCAAGGCCCGTGAGCAGGGCGTGAACGTCTCGGCACGCACTTGCCCGGGATTCTCTGTTTCCTTTCATCCCTTTCCAGTTAAAGGGCAGCCTGACCATTTCTGGCTACTCTACAGGAAAGAACTTTCTGAAGATAGTGGTATCATTTTTACCAGCATACCTACTAATAAAAGGTAAACAAAATGACATAGGTTTAGACATTAATTTGATAAGGCAAGACTTATCAAATTAATTTCAAACCAATACTATTCAGCTTCCTCCTAAGAGTTTGAAATAATGCTGGTGCCCACATGACCAGGCCCTTTCCCCACTCCTGGCCTTAGGAAGGGAGAGACCTCCTGAGCATACACCCTTCCCTGGGAGAAGCTGGATCCTCTGAACTGAGACACTTTACCTTGCACTTGTTTATCTGGTTTATTGCCGGTCTTCCCCCACTAAAATGTAGGTGCACAGTCTACTGTACAGGTTGCTGCTGTGTTCCCAGAGGTGAGAGGAGTGGTGTTCTCCAAATAGGTGCTCAATGAATATTCACTGAACAAAAGAATAAATGAGTGAGTGGAATGAATAAGTTATTTTAATCAAAGGAGACTTTCCTTTTGGAAACACGGGACTTTTTGTTTGTAGGCACAATTCCTAGGGAAAAATCTTTACGGTAACTAGCTTGGAAGGCGGTCGCAGAGGCTTTGACTGAAGTTCCCCCGAGAAGGACTCTGAGTGCGGCTGAATGGTCTGGATAGAGGGTCATCCGGCCCGCCATGGTCAGCACTCTAGGGTTAGTTGATCAAATTCTTACACCCAACTGTGGCTGGCGATTTTCCCTGGGGTGTTAAAACAGTTGGGAACACAGACTGTTGAACAAATAAGGTAAGAAAATAATTATGTTTCTGATGAGGGAGAAAGGCGCCCCCTTTCCTGGACGCCGCCGGCGTGTGGGGCCGTGCTCCGTGGGAGCCGTCCCCGGGGCGGGCCGTCCGCGGGAGCGTGTGCTCTCCTCCCGCTGAATCCGCATCCCGGCCTCCAGACTTGGGCCTGCGGAGCCTCTGGGTGCTCCAGCCTCTGGGTGCTCCACGCTCAGCGGTTAGGAGCCCAGGGTGAAACCGGTAAACTGTAGACTAACCCGGCCAGCGTAAGCTTGGAGCAGACGAACATTTACGTTCTCTGAGAGTCTTGCTGCACGGGGCACGCTGATGGCCCTGAGGACAGCGAAGTCCCCGAGGCTTGTGCAGGGCCCGGCAGGGGCTGCTGCTCGCGAACAGCCCTGCCCTCCACGCGCACTGAGCTGGCCCAGACCCAGTCCCGCCCGACCTCGGCTGCTTTTGCTCCGCATCTTTCCACAGCGCTGTAGTTCATGTTTGCTAGCTCTGCCAAGATTCTAGAGAGACAGCTGCATTCATCCTTCCCCTAGCATAGATGGATGAATAGTAAAATTATGAGACAATAATATGAACAGTAATAAACTGTCTTACAAAGAACACAAAATGATTGCATTTGGACCCAGCATTCAGACGAGATGGGGCGCTTTCAGAGTGGTATGGCCACAGATGCGCCAAGCATTCAGAACGCTTGGAAGTTTGCACTTTGCCAGTGGAATCAATCTCTGCAGCGCACACTGCCTGTGGAAGCTTCAGACAGAGCCTCGGGCCCGCCAGGAATACGGAGCACCCAGGGCTGCTATGGCCACCCCCACTGCCCCGCGCTCCCCTTGGCCACCCGATGGGTGTGATGGGTCAGACACCCCAGGCCTATGGGGTTTTCAGGGATCTTTTAAAACCATGTATGTCCTCAAGTCACTGAAGTCAAGCATTAAAAAGCTACAAGGCAATATCCTGACTTTTACACACACGCACACAAACTCACAGACATAAACACTTGGCACTTTCCTTGTTTGTAAGAAAATCAGTGGAATAGTGCTTAGGATGAAGGTTCTCATTCTATCACAGTCATTGTTCCCTGATTAGTAAAAACAAACACTCTGTTAGCCCTGTTTTTTTTTTTTTTATAACGTGGTTAATAATTTCTGCTGACAGCATTTTCATCACGTGAAGGCTTGGATCACAGTGACCACGTCAATGTCATGTCAAATAGTAGTCGCTGCTGTATTTGCTCAGGCCACTTTCTCCGTTTGAATACACATCTTGCTATTAAAATATGTATATATAGGAGCTCTGCAGAAGAGAATGATTTAAGGAGAAATGCTTCTTCTGTTTCTTCTGAGGGCCGGGGGCCAGCTGCTCTGAGGTGTTAGAAGCATAGAGAACTCCCCTTCCAAGTTCAGTAACTTCCTCCCCTGCCTTTCCCTTTACAGGGAAAATTACTTAGCAGAGGAAAAACTCTATTATTTCTCCTCTAGGTTTGAGTAAATGCCAGAAGAAGAATTACTTAGGTAGTAAATATTTTTATGAGAAATATGTATAAAAATTAAACAGAACAAAAATAACCGTATCCCATAGATAAATCTTATTTTCACAGAGAAATAAAAATGAAACCATTGAAAAGAGACCTTTATAGAATATAAGACACCCACGAAGCCATGATTTTACCACCCATGGGTGGATCGCCCACCCATGATTTTACTTTGTGTAAGCTTACGGTGTCGTACGCCATGACGTGCAGCTACTAGAATACGGTCCTTCCCTGAGGACCCAAATTAATTCAAATTGTTTTCTGCCTGGGCAGGAGACAGATGCAATCAAAACCCAGTTCATGGGTCAAGGGGATGCTGAGAAACCCAAAGCCTTGTTAGTCTGAGGGGCAGTGTTGTCCTTGGAGAAAAAACAATTACAGCGTGTTAAAGAAGGAAAGGGTGGCCAGGCTCGAGACTCCCTTGAAAGAACCTGAGTGCCTTTTCGTGTCTCTCTTCCTGTGGTGAAGATCATAACATAGACATGAGAGGGACCCTGCAGACACGCGCATTGTTTTGGAACGGGTTTGCGGGGCACCCAGGGTGCTGTGACGACGGCATTGGGAAGTGGAGCCGCGTGAGGGAGCGGTGGGGTTCGGGGGACAGCGCACTCTGGCCCTCTTGGGGAGGGCACAGCCTCGACTGTCCCTAAGGCTCGTGTCAAGGGGAAGGTCATCTGATTCTTTCTTCCCCCTCAATATACCTATTTTTTTTCCTTCCTTTGGGTGATTAATGGGAAGTAGAATCTAATCTTAAAACAATAGGAAAATTTTCTACCATAGACGTATAGGCCAGAATTTTAAGTCATTGTTTTTATTCGGCATAGAATGGAGATGGCAGAAGCCCAATATTCTGGTACTGAAACAAGGTGGTGTTGCAGTTGTCTTTGTGGCTTAGCAAACCCAGTAAAGAACTTCTGAAGATGACAAATCATACAATTTTGTAACTTAGTACCTACTGCTAAGGTATCATATATATACACACATACACACACACATGTGTGTGTGTGTAGTGTAAAGTTTTGTAGCCAGGCAACAGAAGAAATACCACGTGTTGGAATCACTGTTTATTAATGTTGTTTATTTAAAGCTCTTGTGCACAGATTTTACTCTGTATTTTTCAGACATTAAAAATAACAGCTGCTAACAGCTAAATTGTTTAATGTGCAACAGAAAAATCCCATATTAGAATACATATGCATTGTATCCTCATAGCTATTAATGATTTCTTAATCAGACATAGATACATCAGCAGTTAATATAACACCTGGTCAAATATTATTTCAGGACTAAAGTATCTGTCATATCTATGGATCTGAAACATGAGTTATACACATCCTGTTTCCCCACAAGTAATGTGTAGATAATCGCGATCACATTGAATCTTAGATTAGATACATACTAGCTATGTAATCCCCTATATAATACTTGACATACCAAATGTTTGGAGTTCTGCAACCCCCCCATCTTCCCCGCCCGCCCTCAGAGCTTGTCACTTTTGTCACATTACGTTTCAGTCTGAAGTTAGTGACACGGAAGGCTGTGACTTGAATCCCGGTTGTTTTCTGCACTTGGAAAATATTGAGGAAAAAGAGCTGAGAATTAAAATGCAATTTACATCTTCAGAATCTTACTGGACTTGATTTTGTGCTTGTGCTGGGAGGGGCTGGGTTATGTGGTGGGCGTGCCTGGGATGGTGGGGAGCGATGGAAGTGTGTTTTGCATGTGCAGCTTCAAAAATGCTGAAGAAATGACAGAACCAAGATGTTGTTGAATTGAGATCATGTTGATAAAGTCAGTGTAGAATTCCTGGTGACCTTTTGTGATGAGGTAGGAAAAACTGTACCTTCCCTTTGCGTGCTTCCCAGGCAATAAATAATGAGAATGACTCTATGAGAGAATGGATCGGCATAAGTAAGGAAGGCAAGTGACTTGTGGGTGTGTTTGTCTCTGAGGAGGAGGCAGAACACATTGACATTTCAGAGAAGGCTTTTATCAGGAGCGTCTCCCATTAGTGTTAACGAGGGCTGTGTGTTTAATCCATCGCTCTCTAATGCTCAGGGCGTATTTCATCCTTGATGGCAGAGCTTTGAAACTTCTTTTCCTCCTTAAATGATACTCTTTGGAAGTTATGTCAAATTTTAAACTGTAAATATGGCTTTCTGTGACTCCTCCCTGCCATCTGTATAAATATCTAAAAAGAACTGGAGCTTTTCGTTACTGTGAACTTGCCTGGCCACCGATGCCCTCTGCAGAAATGTTTTCTTTAATCAACACAGAAACGCAGAATTCTAAGAAGTAAAATTTCAGCGAGCACCTCACCTTTACCCTACTCGAACCCAGCCAGGATTCCCTGGTACTCAGGAAGTCTAGAGATCATGTCGTTTCTCAGTAGGGTGTGACCATCCTTGTCTTCGCCTCTGGAAGATCAGGTGAAGGCCAGACCCTGACCCACAGACTATCTAACCCAATGTGACGAAACACTACCCAGAATGAAATGCCTAAAGTAGATGAAGAGAACTGAAGACACAAAATCACCTTCAGTTATTAGGGTTAAAAAGGTGAGTTTTGTAGACAAACCCAGAACGTCAATAACCAAGGCACGCAGCAGCATTCCTGTCGTGAGTAACGCACGTGTGCAAGGCACATCTTCTCCTCTGATCCTCACAGCAGCCGTGAGAGAGGTACGGGCACCCTTGCCTTCACTCCAGGAAACTCCGGCTCAGAGGGTAGTGGCTACAAGGATCAGAAGGGAGAAATACTTTTCCAGTGAGATAAAATTAGCACAGTTGCCAAGGAAACAAGATTCCCTGGCCGTTGTCTGCAAGTGTACAAAGGGTCATCTTCCTGGAAGTGGCCATCAGCATCCTCCTGTCTCCCAGCTTCAGAAACAGATGTGGTTATGATGCAATGGGAAGGATCTGGATGGACTGGATGGATAGATGATACAGATGATACATAGATAGACAGAGATAGAAAAAGAGAGAGAGGTAGGTACAGAGAGGGAGATGAGAGAGATATAGATAGATTAGATAGATAGTTAAATAGATGAGAGAAAAAGAATGGTTGTCCACGGAGTTTGCATTCTCTGAGATAAAGTGATGCTCTCAAATCCTTGAGTCTCAAGACGACTTGGATCCCAGGCAACTGAAATGAAAATCCAAAAATTAGGGTATCATTGCTACTCTCCATTTTATGCCTGAAAAAGAGAAACCAACGTATTTTTAATGACACCTAATATTTACTGACTGCTTACTGGGTAATTTATGTATATCATCTCATCCTATTTTTAATTACTTCATCATCTTTTCTTTTTAACAGAATGGACACCTAAGGCTTAGAAAATATAAGTAATTTCCCAGAGCCCTGTTGCTGACAGAGCCCTGTCACCTGGCAGACCACCGAGTGAACTGTCTGTGCATGCTTTTTGCCCACGGTTCTTTTCAAAGGGCAAGACCCTGGGCGGGACACCAGCCTGACACGCCACACGTGCCACTTGCCCCTGCGTCCTAGTGGCAGGACTTTCAGGCTGGCAGATGGAGATTTACTCTGGAATATTTTCCCGTTTCTTCTTTGTAATCTGGACCCATCAAGGGGTTGCTATCTTGTATCAAGGTCTTTTCTCATAAGCGAAGATTCTGGCATTTTAAAACTTCAAGGAAATTCTGACACAATGTACAGCTTGGATGAACCTTGAGGACATTATGCTAAATGTAATCAGCCAGTCATGAAAAGACAAATACTGTACAATTCCACTTATATGAGGTACCCAGGATAGTCAAATTCAGACAGACAGAAAGTAGACTAGTGGTTGCCAGAGGCTAGAGAAAGAGGGAAATGGAAAACCTGTGGAATGGGTGCAGAGTTTCAGTTTTGCCAGATGGAAGGACGTCTGGAGATGGATGGTGGTGATGGTTGCACAGTGGTGTGGATGCGCTTACCACTGAGCACTTACAATGACTGAGATGGGAAATTTGCTCTGTGTATTTTACCATAATTGAGACAAAAAAAATAAAACCTTCCCATCCAGGAACTAGAAATAGCTTTTCTTGCCATGCTTGGTTTATAGATGTTTGAACTCTATTATTGGAAGGCTTGATTCTGTGTCTTATTATGTGAAACTCCACGAAGCCTAATACGTGTTGTGTTATTCTATGGGAAGAAAACTGTCACTAGCACCAGGTTAACTATGAGCTCAAGTTGCTATAAAAACAAATGTCTCATTGTATCAGAAGAGTTCAAGTCTCTGTGGCCACAGACCTGGGAGCAGATTTGTAGCTTTTTAGCCTATTACGGCAAAGAGCAGGGAGTATGCGTAATCTCCTCCCCAGGTGAGAGCTTGAAACACAATAGTTCAGGAAGGCATTTGTGGGAGTTCTACTGAAATTGTTAATGCCATGGAGGTCCTGGATTTAAATTCTATGATGATTGCAAGGAAGTTGAACATCTATTCATTAATTTGCTCACTCAACATGCAAATGCTCCCTGTGCTCTCTTTACAATATATCCAACTCTGACACCTTCCCACCACCAATACACTGGCCTCCAATCAAAGTTAGTGTCCTCTCTGCCCCTGCACCCCTGGCCCTGCTAGTCTCTATTTTCCACGCAATAAACAATCTTGCTAAAATGCCAGTCAGAGTCCCTTCTCATCTGTTTAAAACTCTCTAGTGACTTCCCATTTTCCTTGGGAAAAAAAATACAAAATTGCTACTATTTTTTTTAGACAACTTTATTGAAGTATAATTTACATATCATGCCATTACTCCATTTTAAGTGTAAAATTAAATGATTATTAGTAAATTTACCAAGTTGTACAGCTATTCACATAAATCAGTTTTAGAGGATTTCCTTCCCCCTATTGAGACCCCTAATTCCCTTCCCCAACTACATTTCAAGCATTCCCCTCCCCTCCACAGAGCTCACCAGCATTCTGATGAATAAAATATTTAATGCTGTGAACGAATGTATCTATGTCACTTTTATAATAGTTTGTTCCTATGTTTGCAGTTCACTTATTTCCTCAGTAATTTTTGTACATATTTGCAGAACTATATATATGCCCAGTGGCACTAACTCTAATCTATGTAGAGCAAACCCAAGGAAAAGTGTTAAGTAGAGGAGATTTGCTTCCTGCCTGCCTGCATTTGCTCTACTCCTTTGTTTCCCCACTAAGTCAGGCTCCTATTATGTTAATTTGGGTCACAAGACTTTCAGGTTGGTTCCCTAGAAACAAGTCTTGATATAGGGATTGTTACTCATGTGTTTATCTCAGAAGAGAGTGAAGGAAGCAGGATAAGGTAGGGGAAAAAGAATTTTGTCTTGTGGTGTCTGTCTGATCTCATAATGAAGTTTGGTGGGGAATGTATCATAGACTTCATCCAAATGGAGTCGGGTGGAACATTTGATTCAATCTTTGGTGAAGTTCTACTCCAGGGGGCTGGAAGGGTGTAATGTGTAGCCACCTAGTCAAATTGACTTTCATTTGGCTGAGGGCAACTTTCTAGATATGGCAGCAGATGTGAGTAGGTATCAGCCAACACTCACAAAAGCTGGAGAACAGGTGCTCCTTGCCTTAATGAGTATTTGGGCGGGACACCAATAGTAGCTCTAACATACATTTCAATCCCCTCCCTGCACTACTCAGATCCGCTTACTGATCACATTAAGTTCTCTTTGTCCAGGCACAGCTTCTCCAGGATTCTGATTTATCAAAATTTCTGAGAAAACTTTTAAGAGAGTTTATACTATACTGCCACTGCTTCATTTGATCTCAAGATTATAATTGATACTTAACATATCACTTTTTCACCAGATGCTTCCTCCCTTTGGCTAGAACTTATGTGGGTCTAACCGTCTTGCCTGGGAGGTTGGTTAAGACCATATCTGTAAGTGGTTTGATTCCTGGTTACTATGCCCTTATCAAGCCTCAATAGCTTTTATAGGTATAACTGTGCAACTGTATCAGGAGCCACAGTCGATTTCTAAAAATATTTCTCCTTGCCCCTGTTATGCAACAGCAGCCCTAACTCTTCATGAAGATCAGAATCAATTGTCCCTGCCAGTATGAAAACTCATTTCTTTGCTTATTTCTCAACCTGATAAGGGACACATAAAAATCCTGCAATGAACATCATACTTAACAGTGAAAGATTGAATGCTTACCCCCAAGATCAAAAAGAGAGACAAGAGGGTCCATTCTCAGCCTTCAATTCAATATTCTACTGGAGGCAATAGCCAGTATAATCAGCTTAAAAAGAGAGATAAAAGTCATCCAGATCAGGCAAGAATCTAACAGAAGTCTTTATTTGCAGATGGTATGCTTATCTATGTGGAAAAGTAATGAATTTATAAAAATGCTACCAGCATTAATAAATAAGCTTATCAAAGTTACATAATACAAGATTAATATATAAATGTAATATTAAGTGCATTTAGTAAACTAGCAATGAAAATTGGCAATTAAAATTTGTAACACAACACCATTTTTAATAGCATCAAATATATAAAATCCTTGAAAATATATGACAAGAGATTTGAACTACCGGAAAACTTAAAACTACAAAACATTGTTGAAAGAAATTAAAGAAAACCTAAATAAATGGATATATATATATCATATTCATGGATTGGAAAGCTCATCTTATCAATATGTTAATTGTCTCCAATTTGATCCACAGATTCAACACATTCCCTAAAAAATACAAGCAGTATTTTCTGGGGAAATAAATTGATAAACTGTTTCTAAGGTTCATATAGAAATACAAAAGACCTAGAATTGCCCGAACAAATTTAATATAAAAAGAAGTTAGAGGATTTACACTAACTGACTTTAAGACTTATGTTTATCATTTGAATTTTTTTCTCCAAAACTCATGAATTGGAAATTTAATATCTGATATCATATCCTGTCACAGTGTTGGGTTGTGGGGCCTTTTGGGGGGTTTCTAGGTCATGAGATGTCTGCCTTCGTTAATGGATTAAAGCCGTTATGAAAGGGCTTGCTCTTCTGCTGTGTAAGGACACAACGTTCCTCCTCCCTGGAAGATGCAACAATGCGGCCCCATTTTGGAACCAGAGACCAAACCTGTCAGTCTTGATCTCAGACTCCTCAGCCTCCAGAACTGTGAGAAAAACATTTCTATTCTGTAAAAATTGCCCAGTCTCAGGTGTTCTTTTAGAGCAGCACAAACCAAGCTAAGACAACCTACTATAAAGCTGCAGTATTAAGACAGTATGAAATTTGTATAAAGATAGATAAATAGATCAAGGAACTGGCTACAAAGCCCAGAAATAGGCCCATACACTCATAGTCAGTTGATGTTTGGCAAAAGTACAAAGGTAATTCTGTGGCAAAAGAGAAGGCTTTTCAACAAATAATGTTAGACTAACTGGATATTAATATGCAAGAAATTGAATATTGATTCATACCTTTCATATTATATAAAAATTTACTTAAAATGCATCATAGAACTAAACATAAAAATTCTAGAATAAAGCCAAACGGAAATCTTTATGACCTTGGGTTTGGCAAATATTTCCAAGATACAACATTAAAAATGTGATCCACACAAGAAAATATTTTTAAGTTGAACTTCATGAAAATTAAACAATTCTGATCTTTAAAAGACATGATTAAGAGAATAAAAGGAAAAAGCTAAGAGTTGTATAAAATCTTTGCAGATTACATATCTGATAAAAAATCTTCTATCCAGAATATATTAAAAGAACTCCCATAACACAATAATAAAAGGGCCTATTGTTCAATTTCCATTTTCCAGGCAACTACACTCCATAAATTTTCGGTATAGTAACAGCAATGTAGACAAATCAAGAATATTATGCCAAAAGCCCCGTGGATAAGAATTTCTTTAGCTATTTCCAATTAGTTAATTCCATTAGGATATTTACAAGGATGTCTGGCCAAGCTAAAATTGACTAGGATCTGTTTTCTCAAATTTTTTGTCATCATTCACCAATCTACAGAAACTTTTTATACAGATTTTCTAATTGTACGCCATTAAAATTTTATGCCACAGATATACTATTTATATTTTTGTGTATTGTATGTATATTTGTGCTTTATACATCAAAAAGAGTAAGTTTTTTTTTGCCTCAAAGACCAATATTTTCCTTCTGCAGTTGAGAATGCATGGCCTTGGACATCTCTGAGGAGAGAGAATTTTAGTCCTGCTATGAAATCTTTTTTTCCCAGTCCAGCCTCTGATTTGTATCAGTTTCTCCTTACTTTGTGTTTCTCAGGAATCATTTAAAAATGTCTTTCAAAAATTTCTGCAGTTTTTTAGAGAAACATATAACCTATGAGTATTCCAGTGATTACCAGGATGTGCACCATCAGTGAGGAGTGGAATTATCATTATAAAATATGTTAATTGTGACCATATCCCCATTTGATACTCTGTTACTAGTTTTCCATCATCAAAAGTGTTTTGAACCTCTTTATATGTATTGATGAAAGTGTGTGTGTAAATGTAACATTTTTACACATTCATTTGCTTTTTAGCAAGTCAAATTTCATAGACATTCTGTCTGTTGCAGGCTTCAAAGCAATCTTCCAGAGTATTTTCTACCCTGAAGATTACTGTCTGTACAGTTTGATTTTATTTAATTGTATTAGTATAAATTAAGACCACATGACTGTGTCAGAGGAATTAAAATAATGTTGGACATACTATGCAAATGTTATGGAAGAGGACTTCCAGGTTCTTTAGGGACAGCACAGTGTGGGCTTTTCATTTGTCCAATCCTGACGCCAGTGTGTCACTTTTGACCAATAGAATGTATTGGATATAGCACTATTTGCTTCTAAGACCAGTTCTTAAGTAGCCTTGTAGTTTCCACTTGGAATGCTCATTCTGGGGAAAGTCAGGCTCATGTATAAAGTCAGACTACCATATTGCGAGAGAGCCCGAGTGAGATATGTTGTATTAATAGATGTCCTGTGGAAAGAGACTTCCAGGTAGTTCCAATCTGTTCTATCTGTCTTAGCTAAGCTGCCAGCCGTGGAAGTAAAATAGCTATCTTATGAACACAGCCCAGTTTAGTCTTCAAAAGACACCAGCCTCAGCCACCAAATGACTATAACTACCTAAAAGATCCCATATAGGAACTTCCCATCTGAGCCCACAGAATTATTAGAGAAAATAATAAATTGTTGTTTAGGTTACTGTGTTTTCAGGTGGTTTGTTGTGCAGAAATAGATAAATGACCTATTGAGAGAGAGTGTAAGTCCTCACTTAGCATCAGTCATGGATGTGATGTTCCACTAGCTTGATGACACTTCTAGTCCACTTATGAATCACTTAATTTTCTTTCCAAATTTACTGTTGACTTTCCAGAAATACAGTATCCATTTAGTTTAGCAGCTCTTTTTCATCATAATAATGAGCTTTTAGAAAGGACATTTTTTTCCTGGACCCAATCATTGGTGACCACTTTCTAATATTTCCATGTCATATCTGGCTAGGTGAGGGTGCGTGATGATTTAGCTACCATATATATTGTCACCGTTAAGCATTTGTAGCATGGGAACAATTTGTGTACATAATAAGCACTCAAATTATTGAGTGTATCATGAAACTTCCAATGGGTATATTCTATGACATATGACTATGTTATTTCTATTTCTTACTCCTCTCAAGGCTAGCTTGGTTCTGTTTCTGCTATCTGTAAAGTCATTCAATCTACATTAACATTTGATGTAGTCAAAAGAGAAAAGCAAGCTCTAGTACACTAGGCAGGCAACAGCAATCTGCTTCTCATCATTCCCAGGCAAGTCCTTAAGCAGTGTGCTGCCATCTTGAGTAACCTGCACGCAGTGTGCACCAACCCATGCTTTGTGCAATTCAAAGGGAATTTCTCTCTCTGGTTATCTGACAAAGAACCAGGTCGTAAATATAGTCCATAAATAGTGAGCCAAATGGTAGCTACAATTGGCAATTCTAATTGGCTATTGGTCAGTTGAGTCACCAGGGGGCACTGCATTACATCTTTTTCCAGACTGTCTGGGTGGAGTCTAGGCAGAGCTTGTAAATAAGCATGGATTTCGTTTTTCTTCTTTGGAGAAAATAGATCAGGTGATTTCTCCCAGCATGGACCACTTAATCAAAATGTAACCTGACAGAAATAGCTGAGAGTATTATTCTCTTGCTCTGAGATGATCTTGTGGGAATAATATTATTACATTCTTTCCTGGAGATTTGATCCATTTGTGCCTCCTTTTTACTTGCCATAATCTTTATGGCTTCCCTTTATTATCCATTTTAACCTATACCCTTCTTCCTTGGTACGAGAGTTTGATACAACAGTAACACTTACCCCCAAATTAGGCTGTAACAGTCATGCCAAGGCCTCTCCACGTCACAGCTGAACCAAAGGAGTTGTTTTACAAAATGTATATAATCCTTCCCTGAAGGTGACAAGTCCTTCTCAAGAAATCCAGTAGTCCAAATTATGATTCTTCCACTGAGACTTCATATAAATTCCTCATACTGTATTTTTTCTCATCAAATATATTCTAACACTTTAGAGTCTCCTGGGTGTATTGCCCAAAGGTAGGTAGTGTTCCTTGAACCATAGTCTGGACTTGCTGTGGAGACCTTGTCTGCTCTAGGCTCCACTGAGGGCCAGCATCCGTGTGTGCCACTGCGATATGGGGTGGAGCAGTGTTCTCGGGTGTAGAATATGTTACCCACAGAATGCAGAGAGGGTTTTCAGGCATTGTCATATTTTCTTCATTGTGGGTAAGATAAGATTAAATAACTTGACCCTTACATTGGAGAAGATATGCTGGTTTATGTCTAAACACTAGTCCCGTGAAAGTTTAACTAATGTGGTGGGCCCCTGAATCGTTCTAGGGGTTTATCTCACCTCCCTCTGCAGCATGAATGTCTTACCAAGACCCCTAATATGCTCCTCTGGTCTGGTTAGCGTGGTGTTATGTATATGATAGATTTCTGTCATAGTCTCTGAAATATTCTGATGATCCAGATAGTTTCACACTACCTATCAACAGAAGGTAGGGGAAGTAATACAGCTGTGGGGCAAAACTGTAAACACATGCTTTTGTTTATTCCACGTGAATGTGAATTATTTCTGTTCCTCTTTTATGATAGGTGCAGGACAGAACGCATTTGTGAAGTCAGTGATGGCATGTCATATACCAGAGACCATATTAATCTGCTCCAGTAAGAGTGCTATATCTCTCATGGTGGCTGACTTTGCCACTACTGCCCCTGTGAGTTTGTGGTAGTCTACTGCCATTCTTCTATTATACATCTATCTGATTTATGGAGCCAGACTGGTGAATTAAATTGAGATATGATGGAGATTACTACCTTTAAAGCCTTTAGAACAGGGGTTGGTAAACTTTTTCTGAAAAGGGACAGACAGCAAGTATTTAGGTTTTGCATGTTATATGATTTCTGTTGCAACTACTCTGCCGTTGTCACGTGAAAGCAGCCATAACACGTAATACATAAATAGATGGATTCCAATAAAGATTTACTTACAAAAACAGATGGTGAGATGGATTTAGCCTGTGGGTCATAGTCTGCCAATTCCTGCTTTAGATCCAAAGATGGTACTGTTTTCCACTATCCACTCAGGATGCAATATTTTTTTATGTCATTCTCTATGCTCATGAGTGTTTCAGTGTCTTCTGCTTGGCTTTCTTCATAGGATAGTCCATACCTCCAGGGCAGGGACCTAATGTGGAGGTTGGGCTCACAGCTAAACATGTCTATCCAAATTATATATTCAGGGACTTGGGAAATGACTAGTGATTTGGCCAGTGGGCACAGTGGACCTGTTTGGGACCTGGACTCTCCTTCAATGGCTTCCAGATTTGAAAACTTAAATCAAGATATCATGACATTTTATTGGGTACCCTCAGCTTTCTGATCATTCATTCCTGTTTAATTATGATGGTACAAATTGAATGTTTTTTGGTAATGGACAAATATTTTTGGTCATGAACCCATCTAGTTTGTCCCTAGAAACGCTGTGTTCTATTAATTACCTGCACAACACCCTGCAGGTTAGATCTCCTTGCCTGGTATTCCAATCTTGCCTCATTGTGAAGACTAGATCCACCTGGCCTGTGTTGTTTTAATGTCCTACCATTGCCTTGTTATTATAGAGGCTGGTTCTATAATAGCTTCTGCAATTGTCAGCCCTGACCTAGGAAGGAGAACCCACACTGAACTCCTTAGTTATGCTGGTTCTCCTCTCATCAGAATATTGCTAGAGTCTTAGTAAATAGCATATCCTCTGGGCCTTCCAGTGGAACGTAATTATTTGGTGACTTTTCCAGGCTAACATAGACCATCCACTTCAGCTGGCCCACTTCTCTGTGCCTTTTAGTCCCTTTGTCCACCATTGCCTCTGCATTTCTGATCTTTCAACCTGACTTAACATAACTCTAGGAAACATCTTATTTGGGAGTTTGCTCCATCTCCTGGGGATTCTTGCTTAGAAGTTGAATTATGTACTTCAGGAGGATGCACCCAAATTGTTAGGTACTCCTTAGTCAAATTTATTTGCCAGTGCCCTTGATCAAACATTCTCAGAATCTACTCCCATGTGTACCCTCTGGTTCTTGCTGGTACATTTTGGGGTACATCTTCTACTTGGATTATACTGTGACTTAACTTATTGTCATAGGCTTAATGTTTAGGAGGGGAGAGAAGAAAAGACATTTAGAGGGGAGGGGGCCAGGCAAGAAGGAAGTGCTGGTTCTGAATAGGAAGGGGTGAGCCACTACTGCAGGCTAAGGGAATTTGGGAATTAGTGGGTCTAGTCCTCAGTTTTTTCTTTTCTCTTTGTTTTTTGTATGTTACCAGAAAGGCCCGGTGGCCTTCATATTTGGCTTTCAATCACAGCCTTCAATCTAAGCCTTTTCACTATTTTTTTGAGGATGTCAGTATAGTTGGGCAATATCCATACAAATATTTTTGGTTTTTTTGAGAGGCGGTCTCACTATGTTGCCCTGGCTAGTCTTAAACTCCTAGACTCAAGGTATCCTTCTACCTCAAACTTCTGAGTAGCTAGGACCACAGGTGCACCACTGTGCCTGCCTCCAATATCCATACAAATCCTTTGGGGTGCAATTTCCCCTTTAGGGAAAATATCTATCAGATATCAGTCAATACCTGACAGATATCAGCAAATTAATTGCTTATTCAAGTATACAATTCTGATTCACCATGGATGAAAGTTTTATTGATTAGACTGCCATCAGTCTATCAAACTGTTCTCCACCTACAATTAGTGATGAGGCCTTAATTACTAAACAGGGTATGATGGATGATTAATGCTTTTACAAAGCTCATTTCTTATATCATCATAGGTAGCATTCTCTAAAAAGCAGATACTGGATGGTTTTTACTATGTATGGTATTTATTAAGGAGTGTTCGTGGGATCAATACCTGTGGAAAGGAGGAGAAGTAAGCAGGAATAGTCAGAGTGAGAAGTCAAGCTGTGATACAAGTCAATAATACATCTGGCCAACCTCACTGTGACCTGTGGCACTAAAATTAACTCTCAGAGTTGTCCAGCATTGGGCCAGATGGCCAGACATTCATATGCTGACCTTGATCACTCATTGCATATTAGCCTCCCTGAAAAGTGTGTCACTTTTTACAGCTGGGGCAATTCCTACAGACATCACTCCAGCTATTGGATGGCACATTGACCACAGGTGTCAGTTTCATTTAACATAGCTTTATAGTTCCCTGGGATTACCAATAATGGTCTGATATTATCCACTTTCCAGCTATAATTAGACCTTCGTCCTGAAGGAATTCTTCCTAAAGCTATTTCCAATTTATTTCTTCCCTCTTGATATCAAGTACAGTCTTGCCACATTAGTGATTTCAGCAGTTGCAAAGGGAATATGTCATCATTTGGCCCATGTTTGCTTTGCTTGGCAACCTCCATGCCATCTTATCTTGTGAACCCAGAAAATGTAGATTTTAGTCAGGGTACTCCCATCATTGAACCAAACAGCTTCTTCTTCCTTGGTTGGGAGAGAATTAGAATTCAAACCATAGAGTGACTAGAGTAGTTGGATCCTCAGTGAACTCTATTATTGGCAGTGAATAAGCCTGTTTATTCGTATTTACGTGATAAATTTCCACTGAAATCATATATATGTGATAAATTTCCACTGAATCAGCCTTGTTGTGAGTTCTTAGATGCACTATTTGCATTTCACCAATGGGCTCTGTTCTTCTCTCTGTTTCTTTACTGTTTCTCTCATGTTATCCGAGAACTAATAAGTAGGTTTTAGTCTCGGGATTGTTTGATGTTCTTCTGCAGTGGGAGCAGTTCTAGCCACAGTAAGTAGCTATGTTCCTGCATAAGGATTACGTGAAGTATCTCAATCAGGTTGCTTTTAAATATAAAACTCCAGCAATTTTCACTGAAGAGCAGTATTCAGTTTCT
This sequence comes from Lepilemur ruficaudatus, assembly GCA_963574885.1. NCBI lineage: Eukaryota > Metazoa > Chordata > Mammalia > Primates > Lepilemuridae > Lepilemur > Lepilemur ruficaudatus. The sequence continues at coordinate 22,614 of CAUYRT010044116.1, forward strand.
GCCACATGCTCCAAATGACCTGTGTTCTATTTGCAGACACCTTTAAAATCAACTGAGCATTTGAATTAAAAGGGTTGAGGAAGAATGCCTGGGACACAGGTACTTGTAAATCTTTCAACATTTTTTTCCTTCTCTGGTTTCAACCAATGGGGAATTCTTCATTTAATCTCCGCTGGTCTGCTGCCAGACCCCACGTTGGCCCTGTGACTGCCTTATTTGTAGCTCAGATGGGACTGTTTAAAACGGAATTAATGGGACCCCGTAATCTAGTTTCATCCATTTCCTTATTCAAAGTAGTCAATCCTTGCTGCTCTCCTAGAATTCTACATTGCTTGATGTTTACTACCAAGAGGAGCTCAAGCAATACCAAGTTTCTCCATTTAGCATGCCCAATTAAAACCTGTTACAGGGCAAACTTTGCTATATTTTACTGGATAAGGAAGATCTTACATTCCAATTCTAGATGGAATAGGCAGATCTGAATTGATCCAAGCTAAGATATAGGAAGTGAATCTGGCAGAGCCTTATCAAAGTACAAGGATTAAGGCTAGATTTGAAGATATTTCTTAAGTCCCAAGGGTGGATAATGTGTTATGAATTCCCTAGTAAGGATCCTTTCAATTCCCCCCTTTTTCTTTCTACTTTTCAACAGCCTTCTAAAAGTCCACCAAATTAAGCTGATTTTTATTCCCTTTATCCTTTCTCACCCTCCCCCTCTACACTAGTACCACCTTTCCTTTGGCTAGTACAAATCTTCCTATTATTAAGTCCCATGAGTGACAACTGGTCTAGTAAGTCAGATTCTGTCCTGGCCCCCAAGAGCCATAAGATGGTTACATAAGACGTCTGAGGTTGGAGAACTCTCTTTCATAGCTGCTACTGTGATCAGTTACCAGCATTAAGTTAGGTGTCTGTTTTTGATCACCATACAGCCAATCAACCTAAGAACACCTATACTCACATATTCCTATACTTCAGAAGGAGTGTTCCATGTCTTCATCAGGGAAGGAGTGGGTCTATATGAAGTTGTGCTCTTATGGTCAGTCAGTACAACTCTCACTTTTATTCACGGTATTAAGTTAGTTGTCAATCCAACTTGATAAAGCTACTCACAAATGTTTGCAGACAGTTGCCTATCTGTGGTCAATCCAAATAATCCCTTCTATTCAACAGTATCTAGAATCAGTGGTAGGATTCCCTGGTCATTTATTCTGAAGAGTCATGTAGCAGGGGTTCATCAGTCTTCTGCAGAATTTCTCCATGAAGTGTTCCTGCTTTTTAACAGACAGCCTATTCTCTAGATGTCTTGGACATCTGGCCAAGGCTCTTTACCTGCCTTATAGTCTTTTCAGTGATTAATATTAAAAACAATAAGCAAATTACTTTGTGAATGAATACGGTATCTACCCAGTTGACTATAGTAACATAAAGATGCCTTCTGGTAACTGAAAAAAAAAGTGTTTTGATTTCTTTCTGTTCCAAATTTCTAGTTGACCCTTTAGAGATGTAGTTTTCATCAGTGATACAGGAGCAACTCGGAATTCTCTGTCTATCCACTTGGCTGTCTCCTCCAGGGCTAAGTCTACTTCCTCCAAAGTCACTTGGTAATACTTGGCCCCAGAATCTTCTACAAGGTTTTTACCACTTCTTCTCAAGGATGTGAAGGGAGCTATCTTGGCCTCAAATTCTCTTTAATTCTCATCAAATTCTTCTTTCCCCTCTCTTTTCATATAAACTTCCTGGATTTGAGAGGTAATCTTGCCACTGCTACTAAGCTGTGCTATAAAGGCTGAATTTTCAAAGCGGATCCATATGAATCAAAAATCTTATCCAATACCAAAATTTTCTAATATTTAGCAAATTGTACAAGTAAGCTACAAGCACCATATGGAGAGAGTGAGTTGCAGACTCTTGGTTCTTTCCTTCAACCAGGCTATTGCTCTGTTCCACCTCAGTCTACTTCCCTTAGGTAATTCTTCAGATCCAGACCTGGGGTGAAATCAGTCTTTCCCTAGATCCCTATACTAGCATCTGCCCTCTTACACTCCTTACTGTGTCCAGAAGATTTTAATTGCATTTCATGGGGATTGGCTAGTTTCCCAATAAGAGGCACATGTAAATTTCTTGGCTGAGGCAACTCTCATTAAGCATTGCTACGGCCCTCAGCATCTATTTTCCTTCTTCTTTTGTTAGTTTGTTAGTATTACTGACTCTTTGGATCTTGTTTGTTGGGATTCATGGCAGAGAATAGAAATCACTCAATATTTTCAAGCAGAAAAGAATTCAATACCAGAATTAAGATGTTACAAAAATTGTGTTGGAGGAGAAGTAAGAGGTCAAGAAATGCTGCTGCCACCCAGTGATCAAGGAAGTGCTGCTGTAATAGTTACCACCACTAGCAACTTCACAGCTGTGGCTCACCCAGGCTTACTTTACGGGTATGATCAGGCAGGCTCGGTCCAGCAGATGGAACACCTGCTGTGTCCTGCTTAGCAGCCTGCTTCACTAAAATAACAAAAATGGCCCTACTTCCATTTTCCAAATTTGAATCAGTGTATCTCAATGGTGGAAGCTAATCTCATCCTATAATTAATTGCAAGGGCATCTGGGATATGTAGTTTTTAGTCATATCGTCCCTATGATACAAGACATGGGGGTATAAAATAGGAAGGAGGTGGAACATTGCAATGAGTGCCAGATAACAACACCTAACACAAATGTACTTGTTAACTTTCCCAGCTAAAGAAGTCTATCAATGTCCTGAGTCTACACACTTGACACACTATGTTCCTTCTGTCTCTTCTCAGCAATTCCTTTTCATGCTTTTTCAGTAAGTCAGGATCTTTAACAAATGGCAGCTAGCTATTTATAATTTTAAAAATTAATGATAACAGATTAATATTTTCACTACTGGTGAAACGTATGCATTATTACTGCGGCCTTCTGGAATCATTAACTTAACTTTAACAATGACTCTGTTGGGAAAACAGGTTCCATGCCAGCTGACATGGGAAATTTATTCATTAGCAAGATTTTGAACCCTCTCAACTTAAGCCACCAATAAAACCTGCCCTCTTTGCCTCTGTCCCCAGAGCTAGCCCCAATCCATTACAGTGAAATAGAAATCAATTTCTTATTTTATGATCACGGAATTATGAACAGTATTTTTCTATCCTGAAAATAACAATGTACCAAATAAAAGAAAATTTTATTTTTCTGATGTTTCTAGAAGGCCAGAGAGGATTATTGTTTGTAATAATGATTATAAAAATATCCATCTCAAAAGTGACAAAAAAGTTTAAAATACTTTGGAATCCATCTCCAGAAACCTTTTGTCTTGGCCTCTTGTATGTTTTAGTCAGTAGGAACAATCTCAAAATTGCATCCCTTCAAAATCTCCAACTGGTAATTGAGAAAATGGTTTAAAATTCCATTTTTGGAATTTGCTATTTATATGCTAAGTTTGAACTATAACGTGGAATAAAAATTCTTTAAACAATGTCCCCAACAGTGCATATCTCATGATAATTACATTCTTGATTTTCTCATTGTTTGTTCCCTTGTCCATTCTTTGATCTTTCTTCCTCTGACTCTCTTTACGTGTTCCACTTTTTCATTGCAACGATTTAAGATTTGGGCTATTTTTTCTTTAACATTTATTTTATTGTTGAAAGAAAAATTTTCATTGCCCAAATAGTGTATTTTTTGAGTAAATTAAGTACTTTCAAAGCTGATATTTTTGATAAGTGTAGAGCTCTTACTGTAATTGTGCAGAACATCATGATAGGAACATTATTCAAAGCAGAATGTTCAAGATATTGTGATATAACAAAAGAAGATACCAAAGAAAGAATATAATGCTTTCCTGCCTCTTGGGAATGAAAATTTGGTGTTACTGATGGTACTGTTTTTTCACTAAGTTATATTATTCACTATTTTTAAACAAATTCTGCATGCTAATGAATGCTGGACAGTGTAAACCATGGAGGCTATGTAGTAAAAAGTTTTAATCAGCCATAGAAATCAAATATTATAAAAATATCCCAGATTTATACAGAAAGTGTCAGGAAGATGAATACCTGTTTGCTTTACTAGATATTCAAAATATGAGTAATATCTAGATGCAAATTTAAGTCAAAAAATGACACTATGTACATACACCTGTTAGGAACTAGTTGAAACTGCACTACTTAGCGAACTACAAGTAATATATTTAAGTGACAGGGATAATGCATGTTTTTTGTAATTTCCCATAAAAAAAACAAATGCTATCATTTCAATACTAATATGTTTAAATGCTAAAGGACATTTTAATAGTCTGTCAAATAGTAATGCTTAGGTTATTTGTGCAGGTGAGCCACTGTAGCTTTTTTCTAGATGGAATATAAAAGAGGGATGAGAGAGAATGAGGTTTAACTAAAAATGTCTTAAAGACACCCCATCTTAGTCTTGCCTATGCTTGGTGCTATGCATGACATAAACTGATTCCCAGTTATTGTAGGTTAAATGCATAACTGATGTTTAAATAATGATGTTAAAAAATGTTTGTTATATAGCTTATAGATTATCACTGGATAAGATTTGCATGGAAATTCAATATTTATTCAGTTCTACTTTGTGCCAAGCTCTCCCTTAATCTTTTTTACATCTTCTACCTCATTTACTTCTTTCGACAATCTTCATATACTTTGGGAGGAGGGAACAGTTATAGTTCATTCAAAGAGATTTTACAGTATTAAGATTCAAATTAAAAAGTACTCAAAAGCATATCGCAAAATTAATACTTACAGTTGTACCAGAAACTGTTGTCTCATCTAGTAAGAAGCAATAGGTTCTGACTGAAGATAGGCTGTGTCTTTTCGAGGCATCACCATGGCAAGTGGGTACTGTGGGTACCACTGACATAAAAAAGTTTAGCTCCTGCCAGGGCCCTTTGGACTCTCAGTCCCCAGGGACCAGCAGGTAAGAGGAAGAGTTGCCATTCTGGCAGGTGATATTAATGCTGATGCTTAGAGAGGTAGGGCTGCTCTTACACAATGGAGCCAGGGAAGAATATGTACGGAACCCAGGTAATCCACTTGGGTACCTCCTCTTGCTCCCCTGGCCCATCATAACTATGAATAAACATGTGAATTAATCTTAGACTAAGAAGGGTGTGATTGCCAAGAGTCATGGTGTTCAGTAATGAAGGTTTGTGTCATAGCACCATGATCTGCCAATGTGATACCCAACAATGAAAGGGGGGATTTGAACAAGTGGAGGAAGAAGGAGAGGATATGAAACAATGGCAATCCCAAGATCAGCTACAGCAACTGGGGCCATAGTTCTTCCTCCACACCCCCTTTCCTATTCACAATTTCTCTCAGGAAGAGAGGCCCATGGGATTGAGGGAGGAGTTTGTCATGTATCTGTGTGGAATGGTGCAGAGGGTGGATGCTGTGGCCATGAGAATGGGTCTGTGACTGGATGAAACAGAATTCACTGAGAGCCTCAGCCGCTGCCATCTGACATCCACTGCCACATTAGAACAGATGCCATATTTCCCACAGGCTGCTCTTGCCAGTGAGTGAGTGTGACAGAGGTTTAAAGGCAGAGCTGTTCCCAGGAGAATCAGGTCCCCTCTGACAGCCACATTGGCTCCCCAGTGGCCTTGCTGTGTTTTCCTGTGAACTTCAGCCTAAGGATTTCTACCTGACTTTGCTCTTCCCTTTCCTTTCTCCTTCACTCTCCTCCATGATCCCATGGCCCTCCTATCTTCCCTTGGTTCTCCCTATTTTCTCTCACAGCCTGAATTCCTGGAGGACCCTGAGTAATACAGATGCTTACTAGGTAAAACTTGTCCACTCTCTCACTGAGAAGCTTTTTGTTTGTGTTGCAGAATGAGCTGAACACCCAACAATCATATAAGGTTGACAAGTCTCATATTTCCCCCAAATTAATCAAATTTTGAAGAAATCCTGCCAGTTTTTGCTGCTCCTGCAGATAACTGTCTTAAGTTTTTGCTCCTTTCTTTGTTAATTTCAATATGACAAGGTGAGGAAGAAGGAGGTAACAGCATTTGGAGAGGAAAAAATATCTGCAGGTTGATGATCACTTATCTGAAATGCCTGGGGCCAGAAGTATTTCAGAACTTGAATTTTTTTGGATTTTGGAATATTTGCACACACATAATGAGATACGTTGGGGATGGGACCAAGTCTAAATATGAAATTTATTTATGTTTTGTATATACCTAATATGTGTAGCCTGAAGGTAACTTTATATGATATTTGTAATAATTTTGTGCATGAGGTAACATTGTCTTAAGTACTCAAGTGTGGAATTTTCCAATTATGGTGTCACATTGGTGTACAAAAAGTTTTGCATTTTGGAATGTTTCACATTTTCAGAAGAGGGATGCTCAACCTGAACTAACATGGTGAAATTAAACACCTCTCTTAAAATCTTTAATGTTAGTTCTAGTTATAGGTTAAACTTTACTCAGTTTTAATCGTCGCTCTTCCTGTTTTACTGTATGCATTTTTATACATACTTTTTCTATTATCTAACGTGCCTGCTAATCTCAGCACTATTCCTCCCTCAATTTTAAGTCTTGTTCTTCTTTCAAATGCTTCCATTTTGTGTTTACTACTTATGGTTTGAACATACGTGTTCCTGCAGAATTCATATGCTGGAACTTAAACCCCAGTGTGATAGTATTAAAGGGTGGGGCCTTAAGAGATGATTAGGTCATAAGGGCAGAGTTCTCATGCACAGGATTAGCACCCTTATGGAAGGGCTGGAGGGAACTAGCTAGACCTTTTTACTGTGCTATCTTCAGCATGTGAGGACACAGCTTTCCACTCCTCTGGAGGACTCTGCAGCAAGGTGCCATCTTGGAAGGAGAGAGACTGTGCTCTCACCAGACACTTAACCTGCTGATGCCTTGGTCTTGGACTTCCCAGCCTCCAGGACTGTGAAAAATAAATTTCTGTTGTTTATATAAAAAGTACTTAGTCTCAGGTATTTTATTATATCCCAAATGGACTAAGACAATCCGTCATTCATTTAACTGCATTTACTGAAATTCAGCTCAACACTAGGCAAGGAATGGGCATGAAAAAATGAGTGCAACATGGATTTATCCTCTATAAACTAACATTGTACTAAATATAAAACATATTAGAGCTTTTTAATAGCTAGGAGATACTTAAGGAAAACACATGCCTATTTTTTGGCATGGCTCTTATTCTGCCATTTTTGGTCATGCTGTGAATTACCCAGGTCATGTGACCATTTAAAGAAGAATGTATAACCAAATAAAAGTGTGGAAAGATAAAAATTGTGTATATTATGGTGGAAAAGTGAAGGACAATTTTTGTAACTGCTATAGAGAGGTTGCTATAGTAAGCATATTTTCCCAATCATAACTTTTTTTTGTAATCATGGAAAACTGCTTATTGTGAGCACTTATTACCCAATTGAAATGATTTAAGGATAGAGTTTGATTGAGTCTTATCCAATTGGAAGCTTATCATGAAGCATGATTGCATGTCTTTATGCTTTATATACAATCAGAAAAAATATATGTTAATTAGGTAAATTCTGTGCAAGTACGTTTATGAAATGCTGGGTTTAAAAGACCTTGCATTCAAAATTGATGATGACATACTCACAGGGACAAGGTTTAAGGCCAGAAAAAAAAAAAGAAAAGAACAACAGTAACAATGCCTGTTTCTTTGGACTCCTGCTTTTGCTTTTATTGGCTTTAAACCCAGATTTTATCTTGGTATTTGATTTTCACATTCATCTTATTGATATGATAACCCTTCTTTTACCAACTTGGTAACTTGGTATCTGACTTGAGTCTATCTGTTACATTTTATGAAGTTACATTTTATTATAGCTTTCCTTATTTCCCAACCTTGATATGGCTGGTCCTTTCTATTTTTTCACAAGATTTTATTATGAAAAATTTTAAACATAGAGTGAAATTCTACCAATAAGATACTACAATTAATACTTACTATACTGGATTTGCCACATACACGCCTCTCTATCCATTTGACAATTCATCTTGTTTGGAGGCGCATTTCAAAGTTAGTTACAGACATAATACCTCAGCATGCATATAATTAACTAGAGTTCAGTATTTTTTTATTATTCTATTTTCTTCTTCTGAGATAAAACTTACCTACAAGGGAATATCAAATCATAAATGTTTCATTTCACAAAAATTTTAATAAATGCTTTACCTGTATAACCCCCAAATTCCTATGGATATATTTCTTTCTTTGTTAAGCATTGAGTAACTAACAGCTCATAGCTTACAGACACATTGACATGCAACTGACTTTAGCCAGGGCAAGAAAAACTGTACTGGGAAACAAACTTAGTTTATGATCAGAATCACTATATGACATCTTGATGGCTAGGACTAACTACAATGCAATATTGTAATTTACCCTTCAACATGGCAGTCAACTCCTCTTACCCCAGACTATACGCTCAACATTGACAGAACATTGACTTATCTATAATCCCTAACACTTAATAGGAGATAAATATATAAACAAATTACATATTTATCTATACAAGAAATGTTCCCCAAATTACATGGATTTATCCTCTATAAACTAACATTGTACTAAATATAAAACATATTTATATTTCATAGTAATATAAATAGTAGCATATATAATATAAATAGTAGCATAGTAGCATATAAATATTTCATAGTAAACAGATTTAGTTTCTGAGATAAGATTGTAACTTGGACTTGGACCACATGCATATATATAAATTTATATTTATAAATTTTAAAAATCTGTATGTTCCTTAATTCCAGAATACATATTTTACCTGTTCAAATACTTTTTTTTTTTTTTTGCCTATTTTGCCCTCCGATATAGATCAGAGAATCAAATGCTCATTCAGATGAGGGTATCTGCATGGTATTGGCTTAGAGTAGTTTTTCAGATTAATAACTATGATTAAGAGAATCTGATTATGAGTAAATGACTCTATATTTTTCCACTGAAGGACATCAGGGCTGTTGCAGGATAAAAATGCAGTTCTAAATTTCTGTGGACTGTGGTTTATTTGACAGAAAAAGATAAAATGATGGTATAAAGAGAATCTTGGTATGTCTGGGACTTCTCATAAGAGCTGCTTCCTTTACCCCAGAAAAGGCTTTTCTTGGTGTGTGCTTAGCAAAGGCATCACTGGAGTAACACCCCCTGCGAGTAATTTCTGGATCATATTGATTGCTGAGAGCATGTGCACACACTATTTCATGTTTACTGATTCATTTATGTCGCAATTACTCAGATCCTAGAAGTATTCCTCCTCTTCACTGTGCTACATTCTCATTATTGCTCCATTTTGCACCTGCATCGTAGTAATTTGTTATTGTCCTCAAGTGACTCCCCATCCGCACCCAGCATCCTCCTGGCAGTAAACTCCCCTAGGCCTCCCACAAGTGTGAAGAAATGTAAAACAAGGTCATGCTAAGAGAATGAAACAGGGTAAAGGCAGCTCTGGCCACTATACAAACTCATAAGAATCAATGAGAACTTGCTAAGAAAGGGGCAAAGTAGACTTTCAACAGTCTAAGTTAAACAAGTCTAACTTAGACCAAGTAAATAAGGCTGTTAAGTCTGGAAGCCTGAGATACTCAGCAGATCTGTGGAAACAGACTCCCATAAAGCCATTTTGCAGCCTGATTCTGATTTCCTGGATTCTGTTTAAGGGTTTATAGTCATCTGTTACAGGTCCTTACTCCCACCTGCTGGGACACTGCCACTTATATCATCACTAATCAATCAATTACCTTCCTAGACCTCTGGACACTTGCAGATTCTAACTTCTTAGAACAGCATGTCCTATTGTACTGATTGACTCTATATGCTCTGGTATTCCAGATGCTTCTTTTATGATGCTCCTTTAGTCTTGGTATTTTAATAATTACCAGCTGTGATGGTTAATTTTAGGTGTAAACTTGACTAAGTTAAAGGATACCCAGATCACCGGTAAAGCATTATTTCTGGGTATGTCTGTGAGTGTGACTCCAGAAGAGATTAACATTTGAATCAGTAGACTGAGTAAGGAAGATCACCATCCCCCAATGTAGGTGGGCACCATTCAACCCACTGAGGGTCCAGATATAAGAGAAATGCAGAGGAAAGACAAATCCGTGCTCTCTTCTTGAGCTAGTATACCTATCTCCTCCTGCCACTGGGCATCAGGACTCCTGGTTCTCCAGCCTTTGGACTTTGGGACTTGCACTAGCAGCCTTTCAGGTTCTCAGGTCTTCAGGCTCCAGTGGAGAGTTGCACAATTAGCTCCCCTTGTCCTCAGGCCTTCGGACTTGGACTGAGCTACGTCATTGGCTTTCCTGGTTCTCCAGTTTGCAGAAGGCAGATTGTGTGACTTCTCCTCTTCCGTAATTGTATGAGCCAATCCCTGTGATGAATCCACTCTCATGTATCTATATACATAGAGGAACACAGGATTTTTCCCCTCAGTGTCTCTATGCTACTCTCAGTTTTTAGCTATCCCTGCATGCTTGTGCCATAAGGTGGTCTTTCTCTCCACACTCTTCCCATAACCCAGTGGCAGATTCTATAGCTTGTAACTTGGTACTTTCTGGGCTTGTGGTGGGGGCAGAAAGAAAGTCTCTGTTGTTCTGATCCAGACTGAATCTTCAGTAAGTCCTGTGTACCTGGACCTCAGGGAGGGTCTTCCTTAGGATTTATTCCCCCACTTCCCAAGGCAGCTAAATTCTATCTCATATCTGTAGCAGAATATATGTGGTAAAAATTATTCTGCCACTTTTCTAGTTATATTACTATAGGATGATGAGTCTGGTATTCTTTCTGCTGCACTCTCTGGGGTAGGGTTTTTTTCTTTCTAAGCTTCCTGGAGCATCAGTGTGCCTACATTTGTACTATAAAGACAACAGAATCTCCTGGCCCACTCTTAGTGGCTTGAGGCTTTTGCTCCATATGTGAGAAGAATCATAGCAAGGGTGTGGGATTCCATGCCTTTCTGTCAGTGGTAGCTAATTTCCTCCTTTATGTCTGGACCACCATGGGCGTTCTCTCTGATATCCCATATTATCTCCCAATCTTTTTCATTAGCAATGAGTGAAGGTCCATGGAAAAAAGACAGTGAGAGTGTGCAGATTCTGCTTGGGACTGGAAATCCCAGAGATTCTATATTGTCATACTAGTCTACACTTGAATTTAGAAATTCATTGATTTTTTTAAAACTGATTCTTCTTTTTTGTTTGTATATTGGATAATGCCTCTTCCTCCCATGTTATTCCCCAGGTGAGAAAGTCCCAATATTTTATCTCTACTTAGAAAGGCCTGTGTCTCCTTGAGATTTAAGCTATTTCATTGCCTTGCAACCTCTGCTCTCTGATGAGGCTGTGCTTTTTAACCATTATACTTACCTGACTCCCATGTAGCTGGTAATTAAATAATTTAGGGATTATGTATATATAATGTACTGAAGAGGTTCAACGTTGTCCTGAAGGGTAGATGGGAGAGAACAAAGGATTTTCAACAAGGGAATAACCTAATCAGATTTGGGATATAGAAAAAAACTTCAGCAGTATTATTAAAGGGTACGTTAGAAGCAGGAGTATCAGTTGAGCTTGACATATTTTAGGGATGAAATGAAGACAACTTGAATAAGAGGAAGTGGGCTTTAAAAAGGTCAAGAAGTTTTGCAGAGTCAGTGACCAATTTATTGAAAGAAAGAAGATAATACTAATACAACTGTACATCCTAATTTACTAGTATATTTATTGAGTGCCCCATTTCATTATAAAATGTGTTACTCTGAATTAAACATTAAGTTTTATGATTAACTTAAGCATAGAGTGACTCCAAGGTTTCCAACTTGGGAAACTGGGTTACAGCCATTAAGACAGTTAAGGTGTTCTTTAAATGGAGCCAATATTGGAGGAAAAGGATGTGCTCGAAGTAATATTATTGATCTCCTCATCTGGTCCTGATGTTCAACAGAGAGCTGGATATATGGGTCTGAAGATCAGAAGAGAGACCTATATATAATAGAAATACAGATTTTATAATTATTAGTGGTATTGGAATTTACTGAAATAAATGACATAACCCACAGAATGTAAAATTAGAAGATCCAGACAGGAGCCTAATTGAGAATGGCTAGAGAAACAAAATGGATGTCAGTGTAGAAAACTGCCATGAAATACAAGACAGTAAAAGAGTTTTAAGTATGGGTGGTCAATAGTTTCAAGAAGTTATTGAGTAAAGTAAAAAGTGGATTTAGAATAAACTAGTGGATTTCCTAAACATGTACAACAGGAAAATGGGGAACAAAGCCTGAGAAGGACTATTACATCGTTGGGGGAATTCACAATAAGCATTCTTCCACATAGATCTACCCTTTTCACCCAATTCTATGATGTCTCAAGCAAAAAGATTACATTTGGAAGTACAGAATTGCATGTGGCAATATATCTTCAGAAGATAATACTAATTTTTAATTTCTTTTTTCTTACCTCTCTAGCTTGATAAATTTTCACAGTCAGGAAACAGAACTATAACATACATATCACAATTCATAGAGCTCATTTGATGTACTTTTGTTTTATTACATTTCAAATTGTTAAAAATATTCTTTCTCTACAATGTCAGACTATGTAATATAGGAGAGGGAGTGGTGGGGACCAGAAAAAAAAGGTCTTAACCTAGAAGCAAAGGGCTCTGTGTCTGTGTGAATGCCACACACACCATTGTTTCATTGTATTAAAGAGCTTAATTTAGAATTAAAAATTCTGTAGTGAAAGAGTCATTGCAAATAGACTTGTACAGAAGAGTTGATTTTTCAGCATTGAGGAGTTAATATTAGTCCTCAGTGTCTGTTTTTAATAGTGAATTTATAATTAGTCTCTTTCCTTCACACATGAAGCAAAATAATTTGATTTATCTGGATTTACATCTCCTCCTAAATGCATTTTTTTCTAAGAATGAAGCTTTCTTATCTTTCAGATATTTTTGTTCAGATTTTCAGTATTACTTGTACTTTCTTCATAATTTTATATTTAATAACTTCAAACCATTTAGGGATATTTTTGTTGTTGAAACAAAGCCTAGCCCTGTTCGTGAAATGTCCTTTCTGCATGCCCAAAGTCTCTAATTGTCCTTTATTCTGGCAATACAAATATTTCTTTGTGTCTTCTTTTGTTTTGTTTCGATTATGCTTAATGTAAACCTTCTATGACCTGTCTGGAGACCTCTCAGACTTAATACTGTTGGCAGTGATTACCCTTAATTGTGCTCTTGACATTGTTTAGTTTGCCCCTAACTGCTCTGAGCTTCAGGATGATTTCAAAGTATTCATCCCTCTCTGTCGCTTTCTTCCTCACTCTTTGCATAGGCATTCATACAAATATCTCTTGCTACTCTCTGACATTTGCACTTCTTTCTCTGTGTCTTACTCAGAAGAGAGGGATGGACTCTATTCCATTATTTCTGGAGTGGGAAGCATTGAATGTTCCGTTTACCTCACCTGTTCGTAATACATCTAAAATACTTTACCCTCAATTCCACTTAAATTCCTCTTACTTTTTTTTTTTTTTTGGCAGGTATTGAGGAAAGACTGTTTATTTCCATTGACTTCTTTCTCTCTTTCCCTGGACAATGTTTTTATTTACCCTCTATCACTTAAAAAAATACACACACACACATATACATATAATTATTTTTTTCTTCTTTCTTTTCTTTAAAATCCTTTTATTCCTCTATTGTTATCAAGTATCAGAGATATATCTTTCCTGCTCATCACCCTTGCATAGGCATCCACTGCACTGAATTCAGGAGCTCTCACTCTTCCTGCACATTAGAGTTACTTAGAAATTTCAAAATAATTTATTGTACCATACCCAACCAAATAAATCCGAAACCCTGAGGATGGACTTAAAATCTTCTCAGGTGATGTTAATGTTCGGTCAGAATAAGAACATCTATTTATTCTTGACCAGTTTGTTTTCACTTACCTACTTGTTTCAAGTAAAGAAACTCACTCAGCGGAAATATTACTGTGTTTTTATTTTTGATGGTGCTAAAACCATGTAATATTTGAAATAATATTGATAATCTCAATCCTAATAGATATAACACTTATTAATCATATCATATTACCAGTCACTTGATGAGAGCTAGGCAAGGCAGGGAAAATAAAGGACAAAACAAGATAAATTTGGGGTGTGTGGAGTAGGATGAGAGACACAGAGAGAGAAATTAGAGTGAGAGAAGGAAACTGTTCCTTAAAGTGATAAAATCACTCAGGAATGCTTCTTGCATATACAGATTCCTGTCCATTCTTATCTAACTGTATTAGAGATTCTGTGGGGTGCCTGGAAATCTATTTTAATCATTTTATAGATCTTATGCCTCCTAATGTTTGAGAACAATAATACTAGTCAACAAAAGAATTGACAAATCCTACTAGAAGTTGTCATTCCTTTTTAAAATTTAATTGACTTTATTTTTTTGTTTTGTTTTGTTGTTTTTTTTTTTAATTTCAGAATATTACAGGGGTACAAAAAAACGTTTTGGTTACATGTATTTCTTTTGTACAGTTTGAGTCAAAGTTATAAGTGTGTCCATCACCCAGATAGTGTGCATTGTACCTGTTACGTGTGAATTTATCCACCCCCCCCCACTTGCTTGATTTCTGTTGAATTTTATTACCATATGTACACATGAGTGTTGGTCATTAGTTCCAATTTAATAAAAGGAGTACTCCTTTTAAACAAATCTAGCTTTCAGTTTATACTGCTAACAAAGAGTGAACATGAAAAAAATTTGTTGAAGAGTGGTTTCCAACAAAGTATAAATGGTGTGTGTATGTATGTAGGGGGCAGGTGAATGAGTGTGCTTCTGGTTGCACATAGTACTATATTCTGTAATGTTCCCCAAATTTGCAATATCACAGGATTACCTGGTTTGCTTGCTTTTAAGATTTAGATTTCTAAAGTCCTCAATGTGCTCAAAATGGAGACTTTGATTCAGTAGGTCTAGAGTGGGCTCTGGGAATGTGCATGTATGTTTGTGTTTGTGTGTTTCCCCACAAGTTGCATAGGTAATTGCTATTGTTAAATAAACTTTATGGGAGATCATTGTTTTGTACTGAGATTCTGCACTAGTTCCAACAAGTCAGACCAAAGTAGAATGGAGTCACCTACACTGAGTTCCACACAATCCAATTAAACTTTGAAATAGGCCAATTTTCCAAAAAACAAGAGATTCACAGCAACCGATGAGAAAGGGCCCAGTTTACTTTAGTTGCAGGCTAAGGAAGTCCCCTCTGTTTCAACCCTATAAGGAAAATAACAGTGAAACACTCAATCTGCTTTTAGTGCCCCGTTTCTGCTTTCTTTGTCACTTTTCTGCCTGTAAAGCCCACCTCCTCTGCTCAGCTCATCATAACATCCATTCTGTGTTATCGAGTGAGATGTTGCCTGATTCTAGAATTGCCAATAAATGCCAATTAGATCTTTAAACTAATTTTGTTGTAATTCTGTCTTTTGACACTATGATCAGAAAAATCTAGAAAACACTAATCTTATGTAATTTTAGAGAAATTGGAAAGATCCCTCTGAATATTAACAAAGATTGTTTTTCTTTTTTGTTTGTTTTTGTTTTTGTTTTTTTGTCCACTGCATTTAGATCTGTGGGGGATTGTTCGCACTGTATTCTATTGCTGTTACCAATAGAATATAGTGGAAGTATGTTGAGCCTATTTCTAAGCCCAGTTACATTACTGTGGAAGTAAGGTTAGACCATTTGTAAGCCCAGAACTGAAGTGACTGGTAGTCCCTTGGCAGTTCTTTGACACACCTCCCGTCAAGAGGAGGGATCTCTGTGCCCTACCTTTGGATCTGGTGGGGGGGATTAATGCACTATATTCTATTGGTCAGAGCAGGTTTGGTCAGAGAACACAGAATAGAACTGTATTCTATTGATCAGAGCTGCTCTGACATTCCCTCCCCTCCCCTCCCTTCCCTTCCTTTCCCTGCCTGTTTTTTTTTTTAATGCAAGAAATTATTTTTTGAAGGGTGATTGATTAAGTAGTCACATATATAAAGTGTATATAAGGCTGGGTGCAGTGGCTCATGCCTGTAGTCCTAGCACTGTGGGAGGTGGGAGGATTGCTTGAGGTCAGGAGTTTGAGACCAGTCTGAACAATGTAGTAAGACCACATCTCCACAAAAAAATTTAAAAATAGCTTGCTGTGGTGGCACCTGCCTGTAGTCCCATCTACTTGGGAGGCTGAGGCAGGAGGATCACTTGAGCCCAGGAGTTCATTGAGGTTGCAGTGAGCTATGATGACATTACTGCACTCTAGCCCAGGCAACCAAGTAAGATCCTATTGCAGAAAAAAAAAAAGTGTAAATAACTGGTGTCAGCTTATTTTCTGAATGATGAAGTTTAAAGCAAGCTAAAATGATAGAGCACAGGCATACAAATAATACAAAGACAGGTTTTACTTTTTTAGACTTTGACTTTGGCTAAATGTCATGTTGCTTAAATAACTGATTGGACTGATATTCTGGATAAGGTGAAGAACTGACTATAGGCTTTGTGTAGTTGGATGGAGAATGGGGACAGTCCAACTTCACTTTCACGGGGCTGGGTCTAGAGTAAGTAGGAAAGCTCACTCCCTCCCACTTTTTCAACTTGAAGCTTTATGTTTTTCCTTCCCTGGGGGTCCAACATTTTGCCAGGCTCTCTTCTGATTCTCTCTTAGCCCCTTACATCATCTAAGAAGCCACTCCTAGACAGGAGTTCATTTTCTTTAGAGTGTGGGTCTAATTTTTTTTATCCTGGGTATGAATGCAACTCCTAATACCTAGTGTTCCCTATATAGGGAAACAGAGAGAACATTGCTTGGTTTACTAGTTCTCTGTGAGTAATGCAGTACATTCACTGTTTGGATGATTGTTCATGGAGGCCGATTCTGTTTCCATTTGCACACTTATAACTACGAACCTCTTTGGAATTGTTCTCACTCTGAATCTTTGCAGTGGTTTCCTCCTGAACATGTTTTAAGCTTATGGGTTCCTCTATTCATGCCAAACGAATGTCATCTATTTTCTAGCTTCTCAGAGTTTCTTCCAATGTCTCAGATGCTAGATCACCTACTCTCTTGGCTGTAAATGCATTCTAAAATTTTAAGGAGTTTTGATGAGAGTGAGGGCAGAAAAAACAAAACCCGAATTGATCAAATATTGTTTTAGTAAGAAAAAAGAAAATAAAAGCTCTGATTAATTGAAGCTGAAGTGGAATTCATTTGAGAGGGTATTAGGAAGCTCTCAGGATTTTTCTTAATCTTTCAGAACCAGCTTTAGAAATCTTCAGTGTAACTGTGCTCTAGAATCACAAGAGGCTGAGAAAATGAAAACCTGGTATTTTGAGCTTTGATAATGGCAGGAAAGCAGCCAGTCTTTTTCAAACTCTCAGTCTATCGGTCACCTTCTGGATTCACCTGCCTCTCTGCCAACATGGCCCCACTTTCCAGTGATGTACTCATTACCACCTTAAAAAACCCTTGTATATTTAACCTTGTATTGTGTCAACTTGCCAATCTTCAGCAGCGAATCACTCCACCATCTGTTTTGCAGGTTTTATTCCCATGTTGCTGGACTTTGCTGGATAAACTCTCAAAATTATGCTGACTGAAAATTCATGCTAACTTAATTCTGAGTCATGAATTTGTCCATGGTTTCTCCCTGACCTTCCTTTCTTCTTTCTCTTCATCCTTTGTCCCCCATCGGCTGTGGCATAAATGAAGGAGCAGGAAGCTCGGAATCAGAAAACATGATTTTAAGTCTCCATCCTGTTACTTACAGTTGTGTGATTTATAAAAGAATTCTTCATCTCAATCTGTGCCAGTTTTGTCTGTGACAAAGAGATAATACTTAAATTAAAGGATGCTTTTGACAATTAAAGAGGGATGTAAAATTAGCTTTTGGTCTACATTATGCCCACGTATGGTAGCCATGATATACTTTATGTGCAAAGCAATCCAAAATCTTTATTCAAAGTATTTCCTTGCTGATTGCAGTTCTTCTATGGAAGTTATTAATAATTTCCAAATTTCCAGCTCTTCCTGGACATACGATTTGAAATCTCCACTGACACTTCAAACTAACAATGTTTATAACAAGCCTTCTCATTTTCTACCAAAACTTCTCTTCTTTCTGACTTGGGCAACTCTAGTTAATTAAGAGAGATCTTTCAGTATTATAGGGCATTATTCATTTCATCCCATCACACTTGTATCATAATGTTTTACAAAGTCTTTCCTTTCACCAGATT
The DNA here is from genome assembly GCA_963574885.1 of Lepilemur ruficaudatus. Lineage (NCBI taxonomy): Eukaryota > Metazoa > Chordata > Mammalia > Primates > Lepilemuridae > Lepilemur > Lepilemur ruficaudatus. Next base: position 40,967 of record CAUYRT010044116.1, read on the forward strand.
TTGACCATGGGCATAATGTTCTGTCCTGTCAATTTGGCACTATTAAAACAAAAATTGGCAATGTTGTTTCATATGCTAATTTACCACCCAAGACATGATAAAATCCCTAGGATAAGAAGAAAAATCTAAGCAATCCAGGCTATCTAATCACTTTATTTATTTCCTTTTAATCCTGCAAATTCCACGATCCAATTTACAAGCCCATTAAATATTGTGTTTGCATAACAAACACTGCTATTTCCATCTCAAAGCAGATCATACACCATTTTACTTGTGTTTCTTTGTATAGTTATTAGTATATCCATCTTATATTGCTTCATTCTAATTACTGTATCTCAAACTATGGAATCATTATAATTGAAGACCTCTCTGCTCTCTGTACTGACGTGAGTATGGATTTGCAGAAGACACGCTCTGCCCTTCGGTATCCTTGTTTCAATGTCCTAAATTACATAAACTCTCTGGTCCTTACTTCCTAAAATCCTGTCATTAAAATCAGAAAAAATGATGTTTATAAACCAACTACAGAAGAAGGATTTGCTTTTCTTGTGTTCACAATTGAGAGGTAAAAAATCTGCTGCGATATAATGTTCAGAGTTTTCTCTTGTGAGAATGCAGATGGAAGATACAGCTGCTTTCCTCCAAATCAATTTCCTCCCATTGGTCTTCTGTTATCCTTTTTCCCAGGGAGAAATCTTGTTTTCTATGAGTGTATTTTCCCACACAATCTGAAGTATTTTTATACAGTCAATTCGTGAGTTTTAATTTAACTCTTCAATGATATCCAAACTTGTCTTACTTTCACCTGAAATTATTAAGTCGTCATATTTTTTTACTTCAAAGTAGTAGGTCTGTGATATCCTGGCTGTACAGTGCAGTCATTTTGTAGTAATGGAATTTAAAATATAGTCAGTAATTTATACAATTAATAACTATTTGTTAGAGATACAGATCCATAAATTCTAAATAAAAGGTGCAAATATCGAGTGTCCCTTAATGGGTTAGGAAGACTGCCTTGAAATGTCAGGTAATTACAAATATGTCTGTCAAACAGGTCTGATACAATTTTGTCTTTGCATAGGCTTTGCTTAACAGTAGTGCTCAGTAATATCATCGCTATTTATGTGTCATTGTATAAGTTTAAGTGGAAAATTAATGTAGTCAATTTGTTAATTTGAAAATATATTAATATATGCACTTGTATGTGTATATGTGTATCTGCATATATATTTTCTATAAATATATACACATATATATGTATATACAGACACACTGCCTCAGCTTTTGCAATTTTAAGAAAAAGATATATAGATATAGCAAGCAGATATGGTATTTATTGATAAGGAAGCAATAAAAATATTTTGGAAAAAATGTAGTTACTATGCAAACACTCTTTTTTGTAATCTCTAAAAAACAGATTTGACTTACAAGTATGGTTCAGTGGAGTATATCATGTCTCTGACATAAACCTTTAGCCAAAAATAGAGGTAACTAGGTAGGCGGGGATACAGAATTATTGAGATCCATCTGGTTTGTGGTACAGTCTTTTGTATAACTTTTAAGAAAACATATTCTATTTTTATTTCTCTCATTACAAGTGACAAAAAATATTTCTTTTTTATTTTTTAAAGTTTTCATTTATTTCAAAATATTAAGGGAGTACAAATGTTTTTGTCACATGGATATCTCGTATAATACTTAAATTGGGGCTTTAGTGTGCCTATCAACGGAATAATGTTCTTTGTATCCAACTCCCTCCAAACTTTCCTTCTTCTTGGTTTCCAATGTCTTTCACATCTCTTTGTGCCCATATGTGCTCATAATTTAGCTCTCAATTATTACAGAGTACATGTGGTGTTTGTTTTTCCATTCATGAGATACTTCACTTAAGATAATGGTCTCCAGTTCCATCCAAGTTGCTGCAAAAGACAGTATCTAATTCCTTTTATGGCTGAGTAGTACTCCATGGTGTGTGTGTATATATATGTATATATCTATAACACACCACGTTTTCTTTATCTACCCATGAATTGATGGGCACTTAGGTTGATTCCACATCCTTGCAGTTGTGAATTGTGCTGTGATAAATATTTGAGTGCAGATGTCTTTTTGATAAAATGACTTCTTTGCCCATGAGTAGATACCCAATAGTATGATTGCTGTATAGAATGGTAGATATACTTTTAGTTCTTTGAGGAATATCTATACTGTTTTCCATGGAGGTTATACTTGTTTTTAGTCCCACCAACAATATACAAATGTTTCTTTTTCTCTGCATCCATGCCAGCATCTATTATTTTTTTTGCCTTTTTAGTAATGGTTATTCTGAAAGGGGTAAGGTGGTATCTCATTGTGATTTTAATTTGCATTTCCCTGATGATTAGTAATGTTGAGCATTTTTTTCCCACACACTTATTGGCCATGTGTCTATCTTCTTTTGAAACACTTCTTTTCATGTCTTTGGCCCACTTCTTTTTAATGATGTTAATGTTTTCCTTGGTGATTTGTTTGAGTTCTTTGTAGATGTGGATGTTAGTCTTTTGTCGGATATATAGTTTGTGAATATTTTCTCCCATTCTGTAGGTTGTCTATTTACTCTTTTGATGATTTCCTTTGTGGTGAAGAAGGTTTTTAATTTAATTGTATCATCTATTGATTTTTGTTATTGCTATATTTGCCTTGAGGTTTTAGTCATAATTTTTTTTGCTAAGGTCAATGTCTAGCAGAATTTTTCCTATATTTTCTTCTAGAATTTCTATAGTTTCAAACTTACATTTAAGTCTTTTATACATCTTGAGTTAATTTTTGTATATGGCAAGAGACAGGGGTCTTGTTTCATTCTTATGCATATGGCCACCCAGTTTTCCCAGTACCATTTATTGAATAGAGCTTCCTTTTCCCAGTGTATATTATTGTCTGCTTTGTCAAATATCAGTTGGTTGTAGGTAGATGATCTTATATCTGGGTTCCCTATTTTGTTCCATTGGTCTATGTCTCTACTTTTATACCAATACTATGCTGTTTTGGTTTACTATATTATACTTGTAGTATAATTTGAAGTCTGGTGATGTGATGCCTCCAGATTCATTATTTTTGTTTAAGATTGCTTTGGCTATTTGGGCTCCTTTTTGGTTCCAAATAAAATATAGAATTATTTTTTCTAGATCTATGAAATATGATGTTGATATTTTGAAGGGGATTGTGTTGAATCTGTAAATCACTTTGGGAAGTATAAATGTTTTAATAATGCTGACTACCAATCCATGAGCATGAGATGTTTTTCCATTTGTTAGTGTTCTCTGCGATTTCTTTCATCAGTGTTTTTTCCATGTAGAGAACTTTCATCTCCTTGATTAAGTACATTCCTGAGTATTTTATTTTCTTTTTAGCTATTGTCAATGGTATTGAGTCTTTGATTTGACTCTCAGTTTGACTGTTACTGTTATTATATAAAAATGCTATTGATTTGTGTACATTGATTTTGTAACCTGAGACTTTGCTGAATTTATTTATTAATTCTAGGAGTCTTTTGATGGAGTCTTTGGGATTTTTCAGACACACAAGATCATATCATTAGCAAAAAGTGATAGTTTGACCTCCTTTTTTCCAATTTGGATACCCTACATTTCTTTCTCTTGCCTGATTGTTCTGGTTAGGACTTCCAGTACTATGTTGAATAGAAGTGGTTACAGTGGACACCTTTGCCTTGTTCTTGTACTCAGGGGGGAATGCTTTCAACTTTTCTAATTCAGTATGATTTTGGCTGTGGGTTTGTCATATATGGCTTTTATAATTTTTTTATGGGCTTATTGGCTACTTATATATCTTCTGCAGTGATGTGTGTGTTCAGTTTCCTTGCTTAATTTTTTTTTTTGGTGGGGGGTTATTGTATAATTTTATTGGTCCCTGTATAATTTGATCCATCTTGTGACTTAAATTCTTTTTTTATTTTTTTTTATGTTTCTACTATGCTAGTTGAGGATTTGTATCATGAAAGGGTGGGGGTTTTATCAAATGCTTTTTCTGTGTCATTTGAGATGATGATGTGGTTTTTATTTCTGTTTATGTGGTGAATCACACTTTTAATTTGTGTATGTTACACCTTCCTTGCATCCCTGGGATAACACCCACTTGATCACATGCAGTTGAATTCAGTTTGTAGTATTTTTTTGAGGATTTTTGCATCTTTATTTATAAGGGATATTGGTCTGTAGTTTTCTTTTTTGTTGTGTTCTTTCCTGGCTTTTGTATCTAGATTATACTGGCTTCATAGAATGAGTTAGGGAGGATTTTCTCCTTCTAAGTATTGTGGAATAATTTCTGAGGGGAATTTCTTTGTAAGTCTGGCAGAATTCAGGTGTGAATCCATCTTGTCTTGGGGTTTTTTTTTGTTGGTAGATTATTTATTACTGCTTCAATCTCACTGCTCCTTATTGGATTAGGATTTCTATTTCTTCCTAATTCAGGCTTGGAAGATTGTGTGTTTTCAGGAATTTATCCATTTCCTCTACTTTTTTAGTTTGTGTGTATAGAGATTTTTGTAATATCCATGAATAATGTTTTGTATTTCTGTGCTATCAGTTGGAATGTCTCTTTTCATTTCTGATTTAGCCTATTGCAATCCTTTCTCTTCTATTTATGGTTAATTGAGTTAAAGGTCTATCAATTTTGCTTACCTTTTCAAAGAATCAACTTTTTGTTCTGTTGATCCTTTGTATTTTTTATTTGTTTGTTTGTTTCCATTTCATTTAGCTCTGCAATGAGGTTTGTTATTTTTTTTCCTTGTGCTAGATTTGGGTTTGTTTTTTTTTTTTTCTTCTTTTTCTAGATCCTTGAGATGTGACATTAGGTTGTTAATTTGTGATCCTTCTGTCTTTTTGATATAAGTATTTAAGTCTATGAATTTCTCTCTTTGTGTTTCTTTTACGATTATTGATTTAACGTCAATTTTATCTGGTATAAGAATAGCTAATCCTGCTTGCTTTTGGTTTCCATTCAAATGGAATATTTTTTCCATCCCTTTACCTTCATTCTATGAGTATCCTTGCAAATTAGATGGGTTTCTTAGAGACAGTAGATATTTGGGATGTGTTTTTCATCCATTCAGTTATATCTTTTAAATGGAACATTAAGACTATTTACATTCAAGGTTCGTTTTGATATGTGAGATACTGTTCTGCTCATCATGTTGAATGACAGTTGTTTTGTTTTCCCCCTTGTGCTTTTATAAAAGTTGTGAGCTTTAACTTTTGAGTGTTTTTATATTGATGGGTATTGATTGTTCTTTTTCATATATAGAGCTTTGTTTTAGCATTTCCTGTAGGGCAGGTGTAGTGGTGACAAATTCTCTTGTGTTTGTTTGTCTGGGAAAAGCTTTATAACTCCTTCATTTATGAAACTTAATTTTACAGGAAACAAAATCCCTGGATAGTAGTTATTTTGTTTAAGAAGACTAAAAGTGGGACCCCAATCCCTTCTGGCTTGCATTGTCTCTGCTTAGAGGTCTGCTGTTAGTCTGACAGGTTTCCCTTTGTAAGTAACTTGTTGCTTTCATCCCCCAGCTTGTAGGATTTTCTGTTTCACTTTGACTTCAGTCAGGCTGATGACTACGTGTCTTGCTGATGTTCTATTTTCTAGGAATCTTCCAGGTGCTCGATGACCATCTTGTATCTGGATATTAAACCTCTAGAGGTATTAGGGAAGTTTTCCTCTATTATTCTCTTAAATAGGTTTTCTATGATTATTTTTTCCTTCTTCTTTCTCAGGGATACCTATAATTCTTATATTTGTTTATTTAGCATGATCCTGTATTTCTCATAGTGATTGTTCATTCTTCTTTATTCTTTTTTCTACATTTTTTTACTGACTGAGTTACTTTAAAATCCTTGTCTTCAAGCTCTGAAAGTCTGTCTTATGCTTGGTCTCATCTGTTGTTAAAGCTTTCCACTGTATTTTTAAATTTCCTAAATGACTCTTTCATTTCATTAAGTTTTGTTACTCCTCTTCTAATGTTATCTATCTCTTTAGTGATTTTTTTTAATCATTGCAGGTTAGATGGATTTCTTGTACTGAATTATTTTTTTGATTTCTTTGAGATG